>SDVV010034369.1:0-11182 GCA_016164225.1 Gammarus roeselii
CGAGTGGCCGCAGGACTAGAGGTAGACCGAAGTTTGGGTGGATGGATGGTCTGAAGCTGGCGTTGGGAAGAAGAGACATGAATGTGGAGGTGGCGAGAGAGCGTGCAATGAACAGGCGTGAGTGGAGAATGGTTGTGAATGGTTGATTTTGACGCTGCTCTGATGTGCTTTCCCGCCCTTGGCATCCCGCTGTCGGGATGGTCGTGGGTGGGGGGGGCCCGGCCATTATGACGCGGCGGGGGTGAACCAGTGAAAACTGTCGGGCCCTGCTGCTGACGACGGTTCCTCGGACTGCACTCGGGACCCAGAGTGAAAGTTGAGGGGCTACTGGCCGGACCCTTTAGCACAGAAGGGCTAAGTTGTGTGAGTGTGAGCGTGTGAGGGTGTGAGGTGCGCCTTGCCGTCGGCCACCCCCCTTCCTGGGGGATGCGGCCTAGTGTCTGTATCTTTCTATTGCCTTGACCAATATTGTAATGGAACGGGGATGGTGAGGACATAAGAGGACAGAGTAGATTCACGTGTTTTGAGGTGGTTCGGGTTCGTGGTAAGGATGAATGATGGAAGATAGGTGAAAAGGGTGCAGAAAGCAAAGATGAGTGGGCGTTGGCATTGAGGTAAACCAAAGTTTTGGTGGATGGCTTGAAGCGGCGATAGGAAATAGATACATGAGTGCGGAGAAAGCGAGAGAGATTGCGATGGGTAGGCGTGAGTGGAATATGGTTGTGAATGAACGAGTTTTGATGCTGCCCTGATGTGCTTTCCCTCCGAGAGCGTCTCGTTGAAAAATGGGATGGTCGAGGGTTGGGGAAGACCCCTCTACTGAGACGCAGAACCCTGTCGACGCCGTCAAACCCTGCTGCTAACATTGATCTCAGACCTCACTCCTGACTCAAGGTGTGCGTTGCGGGGTTCCCTTACCGGATACGTGAGCGCGAAATAGCTAAGTTTGTTTGCGCGTGAGTGTATGAGAGGAGTGTGAGGTGCGTCTTGCCGTCAGCCATCCCACGCTCCCATTTTGGACAATTCGGACCAGTGTACCTCTCATTTACTTTTTATTCTAACCTCTGCAAGCTTGTGGAGATTCTGACACTCAATTGCTCATTCGTCCATTCGGCATAATTATTGGCGTCGGCTACATGCTTGACTACATGAAAACAAATTTAACTGCTGATTTATGAAGTTGTTTGAATGAATTCCTCTTGCGCTACACCCTGAGTCACTAAATCAATCTTTTACTTGGATATGTCTGCCCCCCGGTTGGAGTTACTGCCGGCATAACTTCGGTACACCAATGTGTCGAATAGCGCTGTAAATTTTTGCTTTATTATACTTCAACTACTATCGGTTTCAGTAATTCAAACGAAAAACTAGTTTTTTTGTGTGCCTGTTCTGGGTTGTGCTGGCTGTTCCGGCGAAATACAACTCGAAAGATGGTGGTAATGGCTCTGACATTAAAATGGAAGGCAGTGGTGATATGTCCTGTTCCATACTCAATATGTGATCATGATGTTACGTATATCCAATCTGGTCTGATAATTGTGCACGGTCTTTGGTCCTAAATGTCAGAAGGTTCTCACTGTCTCGTACCCCCAGCGGCTGGAAAGTGCTCACCGGTAACGAGGAGGGCGCTCTGCTGGGGTGGTGGGCTTGGCAGCGGTGTCAGATACGAACGCCGGAGATTCCTCACAAGGACGTGTACATGATTGCCTCCACTGTGTCTTCAAAGATACTCTCAGCCATCGCCGCCAAGGAGGGCTTCAATTTCGAGGTTCGTACGCGGTCAATTTTCATTATAATATTTATGGGATACAGACGCTGTGCCAAATCGCATGGCTGGTGTGACGCTGAGAGACATGATCAATAACGACGTGGTTCATTAGAACGGGGATGGTGAAGAAGTTGGAGGACAGAGTTGATTCGCGTATTCTGAGATGGTTTGGGCACATGACGGAGGGAGGTTGGTGTGGTAAAAAATGTGACGAAGGCAGAGGTGAGTGGACGTGGGCCTAGAGGCGTTAGGAAGGATGTGCTTGATTGTGGAGGTAGCAAGAGAACGTTCAATGAATAGGCGTGAGTGGAGAATAATTGTAAAAGGATGATTTTTCACGCTGCCCTGATGGGCTTTCCCGCCCTTGACACTGTTGAGAGACGGAATGGTCGTTGTTGGGGGGAGCCCGGTCATGACGCGGCAGAGGTAAACCAGTCACATTTTCGGGGCCTGCTACTGACACTGGCTTTGCACCGCACTCATGACCCAGAGGGTGTGTAGCGTAGGTCTTCCTTTTGCGCAAAACGGCCAAGTTGTGTCAGTATTTGATAGGAGTGTGAGGCCCACCTTGCCGTCGGCCACCCCCATTCCTGTGGGATTCGGCCTAGTGTCTGTATCTGTAAAGGGGGACGACGGCAACGCGCCTCCCACACTCCTCCTATGCACTCACGTGAAAACATATTTAGCTCTTTTCCAGTTAAGGGTCTAGCCTGGAGACCCCGCGGCACACACTTGGGGTCAGCAATGATGTCCGAGATCAGAGTCAGCTGCAGAGTCCGATAGCCTTAACTGGCTTGCCTCTGCTGCGTCACAGCAACCAGACCTCCTTCTTTTATGACCATCCTAATATTTTGCCCGAACCATCTCGAAGAACGTGGATCTTTTTTATTCTTCACCTTCCTTACCATTCCTGTTCTAACCCGAATAACGTCATTATTGATTCTATCTCTCCGCGTCACTCTAGCCATACCCCTCAGACATTCCTCTCGAAATTTTCTACCTTTTTCTCTTTACTGCTCTCGCCCCTCAAGTCTTAGCCCCGGAGAGCCCAATTAGGACAACTACTACCTCCTCATACAACCCTCTCTTTGTTTCCATATCCAACGTCCCACAGCTCATTGACTCTTCAGTTAACCCAACACTTTATATTCCTCCTTCACTTGCAATTTCGCCTCAGTTTCCGCTAGTTCAGTCTTTACCACATGGGAGCCCAGAAACCTGAAACGCTGTATTTCCTTCAATAACTCAACATTTACGAGGACACTACTTCAACTCTAATCGACAATCCTCGAAGTTCTCATTACTGTTATTTTACCCACGTTAACTTGCAGCTATCTCCTCTCACACACTCCACCAAACTTCGACACTAGCTTACACAATTTCTCCGAATCTGCCACCAGTGTCGCTTCATCTGCAAACAGCAACTGACTAACTACCAACTCCGCCCATTTTGCTCTCAACAGGTCTAAATCTCGACCCATCACACTCGCTTTCACTTCCTTCACTACTCCATCCACGTAGAGATTGAATAGCCTGAGAGCCACAACGTAACCTCGTCTCCGTCCCACTTTCTATGTGAACCAATCACTCACTTCACTGCCCACTCTGACATTTGCTCTACTGCCCACATGTTAACTCTGAACCGCTTTCAACCAATTCTTCCCTTCATACAAACGCAGCGCCTCCCTGTCGACCATATTGCAGGCATTTTCCAGATCTTTGACGGCCCAGAACGCATCCTTTCCCTTGGCAAAGTACTTCTCCCAGACTTTTTTCACTTTAAAAATCCTGATCGGCACACCCTCTACCAATCCTGAAGCCACACTGTTCTTCGCCAATCCCACTATGTGCACTTTCTCCAATCCACTTGATTAGTATGCCCCGGACAACAAACCGACAACACGTAACAAACTGCTACCTCTCAAGTTGCTGCATTCAGTTTTATCTCCTTTTCCCGTACATAGCAAAACAATGCAAACCCTGTTCCACACAATCTGCATCACGCCCGACTCAAAACCAGCTATTTGACTATCGTTACTCCACTCCTCTTCAGAAACTCAATCGCAACGCCATTTAATTCCAGCGGCTTCCCCGGTTTTTATCAGCTATACTGCCTACTGCACCTCTTCCTTAGTAATGTCCATCCACAGTAACAGTCTCAGCTTCACTGATACCCTCAACATTCAAAAACTCTTCAAAATACTTTTCCCACCTCCTTCGTACATCACCACTTTCCAACAACAATCGGCTGTTTACATCTTTTACCATCTCTTCCTTCCCGGTCTCCCACTTCCTCATCCACTTTACTTCTTTCCAGAGTATCGTTTAATTTCCCTCAAATTCTGGAACAACCAACTACCTACCTGCCATCAGTGTGTCTCTCTAAGCCTCGCCACTCGCTTCACCTCTTTTCTCTTCTCTCTGTTGTTCTCATAGGCCACCGCCGTAGCTCTTCCTCCTACACCAACCCACTCTGTGCACATCCCATACAGTTTTCGCATACCTCAAAATAGCACTGAGAGCAGTCTGGAAATCATTCAGTAATCAGTGCATTGCACACCTTCAGTGGCGCACCAGGAGCAGTATATACATTACGTGGTAACAATTGCGTTGCACACCTTCAGTGGCGCACCAGGAGCAGTATATACATTACGTGGTAACAATTGCGTTGCACACCTTCAGTGGCGCACCGAGAGCAGTCTAGACATCATGCAGTAATCGGTGCCTTGCACACCTTCAGTTGCGCACCGAGAGCAGTCTAGACATCATGCAGTAATCGGTGCCTTGCACACCTTCAGTGGCGCACCGAAAGCAGTCTAGACATAATGCAGTATTCAGTGCCTTGCCCACCTTCAGTGGCGCACTGAGAGGAGTCTATACGTCACGCGTAAACGGTGCTTTGCACACCTTCAGTGGCGCACCGAGAGCAGTTCAGACATCATGCAGTACCTAATCAGTGCCTTGCTCACATTCAGTGGCGTACCAAGAGCAGTCTAAAAATCATGCAGTAATCAGTGCCTTGCCCGCCTTCAGTGGTGCATCGAGAGCAGTCCAGGCATCATGCAATGATCAGTGCCTTGCCTACTTTCAGTGGTGTACCGAGAGCAGTCTATACATCATGCTGTAACCAGTGCTTTACTCATCTTCAGTGGCGCATCTAGTGGGGAAGCCACGGTGACAGCCTACCCCCCCTCTCCTCCCTTCTCCCTATGAAATTGTTGTAGAACCACCATTAAATTAATGCTTGAGCCCACGTCGCTATGTGTTAATGATGTCGCAACCCTCACGCACACTGTCGGGTTGTGGATGCGTCTTCGCACTCTTTCAACGGGTTTTGCCATTAACCGGTGCTCTTGAGAGCGTTCCGTGGATGATCTGTAATGTATTCCTATCAGAACACACAGATTCTAACAAATTCCAAGCAATATACATGTTACAACAGATTTCAAATCTTCTACACTAAACATTTTAAAAGCTTGACAAATGTTGTTTATTTGCCTCTAAAGTTTAGATTGTTAATTACAATAGGTTAACTGATTAATCATTTATTAATTTTACATTCACAAGTACTCAAGGGTGAGGATGGCCCATGGTGAAGTGGTGGAGAGAACGAAGATAGATTTTGTGCTGATTTCGAGGAGAGCTGTGCGGAGGCTGTTGGATGTACGGGTGTTGAGAGGAGAGGGTGGAAGAGTGTCTGACTGACCATCTGCTGGTGGAGGGAAGATTGAGAGTGGAGCTTATGTGGAAGGTGAACAGAGGAGTGGGAGGAGGAAAAGAGGTTGTGAATTGAGTGAGCTTAATGAGAAAAGCAGAGCGGAGGAGTTCCAGCGGGCGTTGAGGGAGGAATTTGACAACGTGAGAGGGCAGGACCTGCAAGATGTGGAGGAAGAATAAGAGACACACAGAGATGGCTTGTTGAGATGTTCGAGAAATGTGTGTGGTGTGCGACGTGTGGGCGGGTGCAGACGGAAGGGTTGCAAATGGTGGATTGAGGAGGTCAAACTGGCGGTAGCGCAGAAGAGCAGAGCTTTTGATTAGTGGTTGCAGGTGAAATCGGTGGTGGCCTATGACAACTATTAGGAGAAGAGCAAGGAGGTAAAGCGAGTGGTGAGGAGAGCCAAAAGGGACGCTGATGCCAGGTGGGGCAGACGATTGTGCCAGAATTTTGAGGAGAACAAAAAGATGTTCTGGAAAGAGGTTAAGAGGGTGAGAAAGGGAGAGAACGGAAAGGAGGAGGCGGTGAAAGATGAGAACGGCCAGTGTTGACGGAAAGTGGTGGTGTACGGAAAAGGTGGGCCGAGTATTTTTGAGAGAAACTTGCTGCGGACACTAGTGGGAAAGAGGTGCAAAGGTGATTAGAGCAGGGAAAGGCCCTGGTTTGAATGGCGTTGCGACTGAGTGCCTGAAAAAGGGTGGAATTACGATTGTCGTATGGTTGGTGAGGCTACTGAAGATTGGTGTGGTGGGGGGTGTAGTACCGATTGAGTGGCGCAGTGCCTGCATTGTCCCGCTGTATAAGGGCAAAGGAGATGAAAATGAATGCTGCAACTCAAGAGGTATCAGTTTGTTTTGCGTGGTCGGTTAGCTGTATGGCAGAGTGCTGATCAAAAGGATTAGAGAATGTGCGGGTTGCGCAATTGGAGAGGAACAATGTGACTTCAGGAGTGGTAAAGGGTCTGCCGATCATATTTTTGAAATGAGACAGGTCTGTGAGGAGTACTTTGTAAAGGAAAGGATGTGTTCTAGGCCTTCATGGATCTGGAAAAGGCATACAACAGGATTGACAGAGGAGTACTGTGGAGAGTGTTGCATTTGTATGGAGTGGGTGGACATCTGTTGAAAGCGGTGCAGAGTTTCTATGTTGGCAGCCGAGCATGTGTCAGAGTGGGAAGCGAGGTGAGTGATTGGTTCACAGTATAAGTGGGCTGTTGGATGGTGTGGTCAAGGAGGTGAACGCGAGTGTGCTGGGTCGTGGCTTGGAGCTGTTGGAAGCGAATGGGCGGAGTTGGCAGTTGAGCCAGTTGCTGTTTGCGCATGATGCGGCTCTGGTGGCGGATTCACAGGAGAAGCTATGTAGTTTGGTAGAGTGTGTGAGAGGAGGAAGCTTCGAGTAAACGTGGGTAAAAGTGAAGTAATGAGATGCTCGAGGACTGCCGATGCGAGCAGTGTTAGTGTCCTCCTTAAAGGAGAGTTGTTGAAGAAGTTCAGTGTATTAAGTATCTGGGCTCCCATGTGGAGAAGACTGAGCTAGTGGAAACTAAGGTGGAGTCGTGAGTGAAGGAGGGGTGTAAAGTGTTGGGTGCACTGAAGAGCGTAATGAGCTGCAGGACGTTGGGGATGGAAGCAATGAGAGGGCTGTATGAGGGTGTCGTTGTCTCAACTGTGCTGTACGGAGCTGAGACTTGGGGGTGAGAGCAGAGGAGAGAAGAAAATTGGATGTTTTTGTGATGAAACGTTTGCGGAAAATGGCTGGAGTGTCGCTGGGAGACAGGTTCACTAACGACGTGGTTCGAATCAGAACGGGGATGGTGAAGAAGTTAGAGGACAGAGTTGATTCGCGTGTTCTGAGATGGTTCGGGCACGTTTACAAGTGTTGACAAGTGTAGGAAGACAACAACGGGCCTATTGTCCCAAACTAGGTTGCCTTTTGGTAGCAAGAGTGTTAGTTTTCGAGTAGTACGTCTAAGAGGCCTATTGGCCCAAATTAGGTTGCCTTTTGGTAGCAAGAGGATTAGTTATGAAGTAAAACGTCTAAGAGAGATTCGTGTGCCATTTTTTTTTATAACAACAGGAGATGGAACGGTTTAGCTATTTATCGGCGATTTATGTAGAACTTATTGACCCGCGACTTGAAAGTTTCGATTGTATGGCTGTTTACAACCTCCGCTGGAAGTTTGTTCCATTCTTCGACAACTCTATACGTGAAGAAATTGCGCGTGATGTCGAGTGAGAAACGTCTCCCAACGATTTTGTATCCATTGTTCCTAGTCACTCCGTTTGTATCTATAGTGAAGAGGCGCGCTCGGTCGACGTTTTTCTTACCCTTCATAATCTTCCACAGTTCTATCATGTCGCCTCTGACACGACGTTTCTCTAGCGAATAAAGATTGAGTTCATGAAGCCTGTCTTCGTACGTTTTCTTCCGCAGCGAGGGGATGAGTTTGGTTGCTCTACGTTGAACCTTCTCAAGTTTAATAACGTCTTTTCTAAGGAATGGAGACCAGAATTGAACGGCATACTCGAGATGCGGTCTAACAAATGCATTAAATAACTTGAGCATACTGGACTGTACTGGTTTTTGTAAAAGATAGTGCGGGACATCATACCTAGCATTTTGTTGCCTTTCTTTGCAGCATCGTTACATTGCTTGCTGCTTTTTAAGTCGTTACTAATGATGACACCTAAATGGTGAGGATGGATGAGGGAAGATTGGTGAAAAGGGTGTGGAAGGCAGAGGCGAGTGAACGTCGGCCTAGAGGGAGACCAAAGTTGGGGTGGATGGATGGTATGAAGCAGGCGTTAGGAAGGAGAGACCGGAGTGTGGAGGTAGCGAGAAAGCGTGCACTGGATAGGCGTGAGTGGAGAATGATTGTGAACGGATGAGTTTTGACGTTGCTCTGATGTGCGTTCCCGCCCTTGGCACATTGTTGAGAAACGGGATGGTCGTGGGCGGGGGGGGCCGGTCATCATGACGCGGCAAGGGTAAACCAGTCACACTGTCAGGCCCTGCTGCCAACACTGACCTCGAGCCGCACTCATTACCGGAGGGTGTTTTGCGGGGTTCCCGGCCTGACTTTTTTGCGCAAAAAGACTAAGGTGTGCGAGTGTGAGTGAGTGTGTGAGGTGCGCCTTGCCGTCGGCCACCCCCTTGCTGGGGGATTTTGGCCTAGTGTCTGCATCTGTACATGCTCTTGAGTATTACTCCCACATCAAGTCGTGTGGCATTCCCAGAGAACGATAACTTAGATCGCTGCTCGAAATGCTGCAGTGTAGCCTAAACAAGGTTGAGCGAGGTTGTCGGCCTTTTTAAAATTTTAAAGTCTGTCCACAGGGACCTGAACACGAATTTTCGCTTGTGAACTAGCTATCGTTTTTCGTTGATTGAAGAAATTTCCAGATATTATGTGTCGAGCTCGAATGTATCCAGATAACTTCACGCTTTTCCAGGTAGGGCACCTATTAATTATGAAGTGGTGCCTGCTGAGACGTCTAAGGTCGACTCATTTCAGTTGCTAAGAGTTTTGACGTCAGTACCTTTCATCCCTCCTGGAAACATCCGCCGGGTTGAGCCATGTTGTTGCCGGTACCTTTATTTTCCACGAGTTGTTTACCGGGTTTCATTGATAAAATTGTCATCTATGACTATTGTTTCTTTTGAGACTTTGACTCCGACGCGTTTGATACGCCTGCCACGCTAATTTAATCTTATTTTCAGGAGACGCTCACCGGCTTCAAGTGGATGTGTAACCGGGCGTGCGAGCTTCTGGCAGCCGGCAAAACGGTGCTTTTTGCCTTCGAAGAAGCTATTGGCTTCATGAATGGTGTCGAGGTAAGACGTCCTTAGTGATGACGGCTTGAGTTTAATACAAGACGCCTACAGCTTCATGCTGGAGGATATTCCTTAGCCCTAGCTCCTCTTACAGTGGAACAATAGCGAGCGCACAGCCCGTATGCCCAGATATCCAGGAACATGTACATGTTGGTACTACACCATCTAGGTCCAACCCTATGAGGAAGTTATCAACTCGCGGGCGTTTCCGTAGATCATGCAAGCTCCCCAGCTCCCCGTAATGCTCTCAGTGTGGGAGCATTACGCTCCCACACTGTTGCTGCAGCAGTACGCTCCCACACTTTTGCCGCAACATTACGCTCCTACAATGGTGCTGCAGCATAACAGCTCCAATACTGTTGCCGTACTTCAAACTTCTAAACTGTTGCTGCACAACTTCAGCTCACTGTTGCTGCACCATTACAGCTTCTTCACTTCTGGTGCAGCGCTACTGTATATCTGCCCCCCCTTCCCTGCCTTGACATCTGTTAGGTTCTCGTTCCGCACGGAGTCATGGCCCAGCCGGGAGATGAACAACCTAATTACCCTTCAGGCTCCCTTCTTCTTCACCCTTCACTATCTATCGTTTCCTTCCCCGTCATGAATTTGCTTACCTTTATATAACTCATTTGCTTTTTATGTTCTGTACAAATTTCATTTAACTTACTTCAAGCTCCTTCTTTACATTTCTCCCACACTCGCCCACAAAAACACAAACGCCCTATCATACACACATACAAACCGGTCTTAACTATTGTACTGCCACCAGAAAGGAGAATAAATAGGACCGGTATGCATGATGTGTTTGCGTGGGCGCGTCTATTGGGAAAGAACAGCGCAACAGCCAAGTTGCGCGCTTTCGTACAACCAACCTTTTCCTACGACTCCCTTTTCTTTTTTCCATTCATGCTGTTCTCATGCTTGAAATTCCCTACATTTAGTGTAGATCTCATGCATGAGATCCACGTTTTCTGTCTTTTTTAATCTTCTCCGGCACCTCATGGACGACTGCGAATTCTTGAGGATCTGGAGCTGAGTAGATTGTGTGTTAATCTTTCTTATTGCCACCCAAGGAGTGCTGAGACCAAATGGCCGCAGCACTTGTGAAGTTCCTGTAAATCTTGTGGCACCCGAACATACCATTGATGCTTGCTGTGCAAAGGACATTGACTTTATGGAGTAGTATATAACCCTAACTCAACATATTAAAAGAAAAAAAATTACTTGGTGCAGCAATGTCAGCTGGTCTGACGTTTGGCGCCAGAAGGGCGATGGCTCTAGTGTGCTAGAAAGCCTCTTCACTCCAATTTATTCTACTGTCTACCGGCCTTGTAGCCGGGGCTTTAGAATCGTGCTACCGTATCCACCGCGTGTCGTAGAAGGCGACTAAAGGGGCGCCCCGTAGCCGGGAGTAGAATCGCACTACCGCAACCCCCAGCGTGTCGGAGACGACAAAACGGGGCGGAGCGAAGGGGCTAGGAATCCCGTTCTCTGTAAGAACCTTTCCTCGAAGACAGCAAGGCGAGCGGGGGGAGGAGAGGCACACGCCTCTCCAAACCCTATTGTTAGGGTCGCTGAATGTGCGTGGCTGTAGTACGAGTGATGTAAAGGTGAGGGAGATTGGCGAGATGTTTGTGAGGAGGAAGTTAGATGTGTTGGCGCTGAGCGAGACGAAGTTGAAAGGTGAGGGCGAATGTGAGTTTGGTGTTGTAAGTGGAAGAAAGTCTGGTGTGGAGGAAGGTAGGGCACGAGAAGGTGTGGTCTTGATATTGAGTGATCGGTTGGCTAGTAGCGCTACCGAATGGAAGGAGGTGTCCCCAAGATTGATGTGGGTGAAAGTTAAGTTAGGCGTAGAGAGATGG
>SDVV010034370.1:0-11182 GCA_016164225.1 Gammarus roeselii
ATATATATGGAATACGACGCTGCATAAAACATCTCCAATTTAACTGAGACATCATGTTCCACATTTCCACACTATACTTGCACCCACACTCCTGGGCACAGGTGTCCGTCTAAACGTTAGTACCTCGCCCCTCGCATGAACTTCACCAAAGTGCGACGCAGCTCAATGACCCGTGATAAGCCAATCAACTCGTACAACCGTTTGCAAAACTTCGTAACAATGAGGCATCAGTAAATATGGTAGTCGTTTCTCTCCCATGACTACATTGAATTGTTTCTCTCACAGCATCCAATTTTAATTTAACTCGGGATTTTTTCTAATCATATTTAATTTTTGTTTACATGCAAAAGAGTGGAAACACAAGTGATTATTTAAAATTCAAGTTTTTGGATACTAACTCCAATTGCATCCAAATGATAAAATGGTGTACGAATGTAACAATAAAATATCGAACAGAGGATACGAACAAAGAACTAGTCCCATTATTCACCCGTCAGTGCGACTCACGAACAAATATTTTCAAGTATTAAATTATTCGTAGCGCTGGGAGACGCAACAAAACAATGGAACTCCAACGTCGTTCCAACGAGGCGGTGATAGTTCCTGATAACAGCGACCCTGTCTGAAGGCAATTGCGTTGAATAATTCATAGCTCGTCGATATTCCTGGATCCTCCTAATAGACTCACTATCGTAGGATGCCTCGGGCAGGGTGATGGGAAGGGGTGATCGATCCCGGAAAATTATTCACGAGCGCCTTTCAAAGTTTGTGCGAGGGAAGGGAGGCTTAGCGGAACAGCCTGAAAGAGGGAGGCCCGTGCACCCTCTCATGGGTGAGAGTGGGCACCCATCGTACATCCCAAACAGAGAAAGTGTCCAGGGCATTCGTCCAATGAACGCATCCTCATCACCATCCCTAAGCACGCCCTTGTTGCACCGAACAGAAAACACAGGTACGTGTTAGGTTTATATGACCTCAAGAAGGCCTACCTCGAATAGAAAATGCAGGCAACCGTTGCACCCGCTCAAAGCAGGCAACCGTTGCACCCGCTCAAAGCAGGCAACCGTTGCACCCGCTCAAAGCAGGCAACCGTTGCACCCGCTCAACACGGGAAACCGTTGCACCCGCTCAAAGCAGGCAACCGTTGCACCCGCTCAAAGCAGGCAACTGTTGCACCCGCTCAAAGCAGGCAACCGGTGCACCCGCTCAAAGCAGGTAACCGGTGCACCCGCTCAAAGCAGGCAACCGGTGCACCCGCTCAAAGCAGGCAACCGTTGCACCCGCTCAAAGCAGGCAACCGTTGTACCCGCTCAAAGCAGGCAACCGTTGCACACGTTCAAAGCAGGCAACCGTTGCACACGTTCAAAGCAGGCAACCATTGCACCCGCTCAAAGCAGGCAACCGTTGCACCCGCTCAAAGCAGGCAACCGTTGCACCCGCTCAAAGCAGGCAACCGTTGCACCCGCTCAAAGCAGGGAACCGCTGCACCCGCTCTAAGCAAGTAACCGCTGCACCCGCTCAAAGCAGGCAACCGTTGCACCCGCTCAAGGCAGGCAGCCATTGCACCCGCTCAAGGCAGGCAGCCATTGCACCCGCTCAAAGCAGGCAACCGTTGTACCCGCTCAAAGCAGACAACCACTGCACCCGCTCAAAGCAGGCCACCGTTGCACCCGCTCAAAGCATGCAACCGGTGCACCCGCTCAAAGCAGGCAACCGTTGCACCCGCTCAAAGCAGGCAACCGTTGCACCCGCTCAAAGCAGGCACCCGTTGCACCCGCATAGAGCACCCACCCAGTAACCAACTGTTATAGGCAGTCCTTGAGCGCAGGTGAATGAGCCCAAAAAAGCACCCAGCGGTGTGGTCGTTTGACTTATAAACAACGGGTTACGTGGCAACAAACAGTTCCACTTCACCTTCTGGGTTCATGATAAAAACTGAGCGGTGTTTTCAGGAACAAAGTGGCTGTAGGCATTCCATTCCACTTGAACGACGGCCAAACGTTGCTTAATGCGGATGCTGTGGCGGGAGCGTTTACAAATAAACACGTTGATCACGTTGCTCTACCGATTTCATATGAAACAACAGCGGTACAACATTGATAAGGGGTTAAGAATAGGTGGCAGGAAAACGATCTCAATTTTAGGCATGCTGTGGGAACAGCAGAGACTTGATGCCGGTGAAATGCAGTTGCATAACACATAATGAATTTCAGACAAAAAATACGCATATATAAATAATATACCTTGGACTCGATTATTCAAACCCCCAACGACCTTTGAGTAATTTCTTCTAAATCTTTCATAATCCTCCACCCGGGTGCACTGTCTCGTTAGATGCTACCAACAAGAAGGTGTTCAGCCCCGTCCATCTTTCTAAATCCTTCATAATCCTCCACTCGGGTACACTGCCTCGTTAGATGCTACCAACAAGAAGGTCTTCAGCCCCGTCCATCTTTCTAAATCCTTCATAATCCTCCACCCGGGTACACTGCCTTGTTAGATGGTACCAACAAACAGGTGTCCAGCACCGTCCTTCCTTCTAAATCCTTCTTAGTCCTCCACCCGGGTACACTGCCTCGTTAGATGGTACCAACAAACAGGTGTCCAGCACAGTCCTTCCTTCTAAAACCTTCATAGTCCTCCACCCGGGTACACTGCCTCGTTAGATGGTACCAACAAACAGGTGTCCAGCACAGTCCATCTTGAATCACTCTCGCGGCCTCATTTCCCGATAAATAATTCTTAAGGATCTACCCATCTACATGATATGTAGAAGCAAACTGATTTCGGAAACCCTCCTCTGAATCATTCTCACCCCCTCCCCTCCTGTATCAGGCCGGGGTTCTGAATTCACCTTTCTGCTCCCTCTGAATCATTATTTTGTCATCACGTATCATCATGCCAGTCCTGAATCTCACTGAATAATCATCACGTCCTCTCTCATCACCCCTCCAGTCTCGAATCTTTCTAAATCATCCTTGCATGCTCTCCCTCTACTCCTCCAGTATTGAGCCCCGCTGAATCATCCTCATATCCTCTTCTTCAGTGTTCCAGTCCCGAATCTCAACTAAATCATCCTCACAACCACTACTCTCCGCGTCAGTCCCGAATCTCAACTAAATCATCCTCGCAACCACTACTCTCCACGCCAGTCCCGAATCCCAACTAAATCATCCTCGCAACCACTACTCTCCGCGCCAGTCCCGAATCTCAACTAAATCATCCTCGCAACCACTACTCTTCGCGCCAGTCCCGAATCACAACTAAATCATCCTCGCAACCACTACTCTCCGCGTCAGTCCCGAATCTCAACTAAATCATCCTCGCAACCACTACTCTCCACGTCAGTCCCGAATCTCAACTAAATCATCCTCGCAACCACTACTCTCCACGCCAGTCCCGAATCCCAACTAAATCATCCTCGCAACCACTACTCTCCACGCCAGTCCCGAATCTCAACTAAATCATCCTCACAACCACTACTCTCCACGCCAGTCCCGAATCTCAACTAAATCATCCTCGCAATCACTACTCTCCACGCCTGTCTCGAATCTCAACTAAATCATCCTCTCAACCACTACTCTCCGCGCCAGTACCGAGTCTCGACTAAATCATCCTCGCAACCACTACTCTCCGCGCTAGTCCCAAATCTCAACTAAATCATCCTCGCAACCACTACCCTCCACGCCAGTCCCGAATCTGAACTAAATCATCCTCGCAACCACTACTCTCCACGCCAGTCCCGAATCCCTCTGAATCATACTTACGTTCACTCTCTTCATCCACCCCCATTCTTCCCACAACAAACATGAATCCCTAATCCCTGTGAATCACAAGCCCCGCCCCCCTCCCGCAGCAGTTCAGGGACAGGCCGTGAGGGCGGCGCCCGCTGTGCTTCGTTGTCCTTGATCTTTTTACCGCACTTAAAACCCTCAGTGGCAGCCAACACGCCTAGGGCGGCAGGCGGCGTAAGATTGACGTCACAAGTGGCGTATGGAGTGACAGGACAGGCGGCGTGATACAAGGTGAGTGAGACGTCACGGAAGCAGTCGGGTAATTTAAAGAGCCGTGGATTCCTCAAAATTGGCCAATCAACTTAAACTTTTTCCATCATTTGAGGAGAACCAAAATACGTGTGAGTTCAGACTGTCGAAATGACCGGGTTTAAAGGAGGACTGGACGAATTTAAACGTCATCTAATAATTCAAACAAATATGCGTCGTCATAGGACTTTTGGCAACACTCTTCTTTTATTTGCGGTCCAGAAAATATATTTCTCAGTTGAATAAATTATTTCTCAAAAATTCTCGTCGAGGCAGAACGCAAACGAGGGTAAATAAATGTTACCTTCACAGAATTTCGCCCATGATGTGGTACCTCCTTAATATGAACTCAACCTCTTTCCGAGGGTTACCGTGCAAATTGAACTAATAAAAATACAAAAAACAAACCTTTTTCCTTCGTGAGTTGAATGAGTTTTCTTGTTGAGTTGATGCAGCGTACGCTCAGTATGGAATATGTGGCTCGTTGGCAGCACAACCTGACCAGCGTATGCACGAACACTAACAAGGTCGATCGAAGTATATTATTATGGACAGTCCATTGTCCTTTTAAGGTTACACAAGAGCTTGGGATACGACGAGCTAAGTGGGACTTGATCGTTGAATTGCTGCTAAGTCTGGAAACCAGCCGTATGATGGAAATCTTAAAAACAATAACACTAGACTAAGCTACTAAATATAAATTGAACGAGTCAGATTTGTCATCGATTATACACACACAGCGTTGGCCCAAATTGATCCCTTAAGTCAAATAATACAAGAAGTACAAGATTTAATTTTGATTTTAAGAGACTCGGTTCAGATGAAAAGTAATATGTCAGTGTTTTAATGAAAATGCAAACCAACTGAAAACGTGATTTCGTATCTCCAAGGCGTTTCAAATACAGGTTTGATGGAGACACGTCTCAAACTCTCAATATAAAACTTTCGTAGAGCATATTATAACAATAGAAGCAATTACCGAACACAGCCCTCGCAGCAAACAGCATTTATTGGCTGTAAAACCAAGCCAACAAGCGAGTCGCCCTGAAAAATCAGACGCACCATCACAGCCCCGTTACATCACAGCAAATGACAGCCCTGGATGCCACGTCAGATATCAAAGCAGGGTGGACATGATACGGTTGGCCCGTACAATGAAGTGACACTCGCACTTTGTATACAGCTCCATCCCACGGCGGAAACGGCGGAGACATGGCTTAAGAAGTCCAACATCCTGGCTTTTGTGACCGGCTTTGTCCAAAAACTGAATTGGAAAGTAATTTTCAGGGATTAGAAATTAGCGCTGCTTGAATAGGAACAGACGACGACAAAAGCGAATCATTCTCTCCGGGGAGGGCAGAGCGGGACTCCTTAAGAGGCAGTTACCAGAAACCCCCACGAAGGAAGGGAACAGTTGCGATTCTCTCCGAGGAGGGCAGAGCAGGAACCCCTTAGGAGGCAGTTGCCAGAAACCCCCACGAAGGAAGGGAACAGTTATGCGCTTACAAGCTGGAGTACGACGAGTACCGTTATTAAATGCAAGGTTACACAGCAAGAAGAGCCGCTTCTCCAACACGTAGAAAGAAATGTAGAGCTTCATCCTTAGATGGTTTTATGGGTTTCTCATAACATCATGCCAATAACATCATTTCTGTACGAGCTAAATGTCTTTGATAACGCTTCATGGAAAAGATTAGATCGGAAACAAATGAAGAGGAAAGCGCTCCACGTTACTGTACAACAACACAGTAAAACAAGACGTCGACCTCCCGAACGAAGCGATCAGCTCTCCCGCAGCGTATGCTAGGGTGAAAAATGAAGAACACTTGTTTGACAACATTTATTATGATACTGAAATCCAGAAGTAACTTTTCTGATGGGCATCCGGATATTCACACCTACCGTTGTGAGGAAAAGTTATAAGCTGTGAACACGTCCTCACAATACCTTTCTTAAGATGTATTTGACGCTTTAATCTCTTTTAAGCGTCGGGCATACGGAAAATCGCTTTAAATAGGTTCAAGAATTCAAAATATAAAAATCTTATTGCTGCAAAGCAATCAAACTTCCAACTAATGGATAGCGTGGCATGATTACCATAACATGGCTACTGCAAACTGTAGGAGGAGGAACAAGACATTTTTAAAACTTGCAAATTACTACAATTTTTGAAGCTTCTCTAAGATTTTTCCAACTTTTATTTCTCGAGTTTGAAATTGAACTTTTAATTCCAATACTGTAAATTGCATGACACTTCAAGCGATGTACTTTTGTGCGATGATACCTTAAAAACTGAAGGAGGTAAGTCGACTAAAAGAGGAACGCAATTTTTAGTAGAAAAAAATCTATACCATTCAAAACTGGAATTTCTGAAATAAATCCAATAAATTAGAATACTCTTCGAGAGTTTTCAAATGATGTGCAACCGCCATACAAAATTCGTCACTGTAAATACTCGACAATTCATCTATCTAGAAGTATACTACCAAATCAGATGATTGGAATTGCATGCTAAAGAGTGGAACTCCCAAGCGAGGCCCTTGAATTTACGTTCAATTCAACGATGGTGCTCCAGTGACACTCGCAACAGTGGGGCTCTTGATGGAGGTTGCGTCGACATTGTTGGAGGGGGCGAGAATAAACTCTGTCAGCAGCTGTCGCTCACAACAAGACCCCAATCTGTTTCAGGACTCTAAAAATTGGGAACTCTTTACAAATAGAAGCAATCAGTAACCGTAGATTTCGGATCAGTGTCAACTGTCGTTGAGACAGTTCACGAACTGTTGATTTTAGATAGTTGTCAACTGTTGTCGAGGCAGTTCAGTAACAGTTGGTTTTAGCTAATAGTCAACTGTTGTCGAGACAGCAAGAACATCGAAGGGAGGTAGCCGACAAAATATATAACGAAAAACCTTTCCACGAGCACAAGAAAAAAACTGGGTTAACGAGGGCAGAAGAAGAGGGCTGCTTCTCAATGTCCAATAAAGAGGATTCAACTCAGAACATGTCACGAAAAGAAGACCCGATATTAGACAAAATGTTAAACTAGTTCAGCCGCCGTCGAGAACCGTCGGCTCAACGCGACCGCGTTACAGAATTCGAGGTAGCAACAACAGGGAAAAAGAGCCGATTTCTCGGCAGCTATTTCACGGTCCTTAGGATAGACAATGGAACAGATTTGGGCGCCTGCTAAGAGCGGGAGGTCGACGAGAGACAAAAACCAAATGAATGATAACAATGGCCTCGCAGAGAAACGATAAAAAAATGAAATACATCTAACGGATGTTTCACACCTACTATTGAAACATTAATTAGGAATCATCGGTATATATGCTAGAGTGCGAGCATATTCAAACAGTGGATGGAAGTAATCGATTTCAAGTTCGTACCCGCAAAAGCACTCGAAGTTCAACGACGAACAATAAATAAGGCCTGGGAATTGTGTAAGGAATGGCAATGATGTATAGCGGAATACGAGCTTATCAAATATTGATGAATTAATTATCCCGGAAGGCTTGAACCAGACCGCATTGAAGGCACATTAGCTGCATTGGCCCTCACACAGCGCCCACGGGGGGGACACAGATTACGGGGGTACACAGCACCCACGGGGGGGAACACAGCTTACGGGGGGAACACAGCATGCTTGGGAACTCTGTGGCGCACCCAGGATCCATTCAGGGGAGAGGGACACTCACCCAAACTTACCAAATATGTGCAGTCGAGTGATAAGTGAGGAGGAACGACACCTTAGCCTTCCCTCCGGCACGCTATTGCTCGAGGACGAAGAGAACTATGTAAAACGAGCACTAACGACACCTTATAGCCTCCCCTCCTGCACGCCATTGCTTGTTATCGCTTCATCCGATAACAGTGCGTAAACACAACTGTGATGAAAAAAATAGTTTCTTAGAATGCGATTACGATACTGCGAATAAGCGTATCTTGCTTGTGTGGCTATAAGGTAACTCAGGCAGAGGGTGCAACAACGCTTAATAAGCGTATCTTGCATGTGTGGCTATAAGGTAATTCAGGCAGAGGGTGCAACAACGCTTAATAAGCGTATCTTGCTTGTGTGGCAATAAAGTAATTCAGGCAGAGGGCGCAACAACGCTTAATAAGCGTATCTTGCTTGTGTGGCTATAAGGTAACTCAGGCAGAGGGTGCAACAACGCTTAATGAGCGTATCTTGCTTGTGTGGCTATAAGGTAATTCAGGCAGAGGGTGCAACAACGCTTAATAAGCGTATCTTGCTTGTGTGGCAAAAAATAATTCAGGCAGAGGGTGCAACAACGCTTAATCACAAAGCCGTCGGGGATCACGCCGCGCCAGAATAACCTCCGACGACAACAAGGTTGCTGCTAAGCGAGGGAAGCAATGTTTCATGAGACGTTGGAGCAAGCGACTTTGCTCCAGGATAAGGTGACAGGGCGAGGAGGAAGCGGGGGGTGCAAGCTGGTTCAGGGTCGGGAATAATGTGATGAAGGGCGATGGGGTGAGTTTAGACAGACGGGGGCGAGTTTAGACAGATGGAGGTGAGTTTCGTCAGATGGGGGCGAGTTTAGACAGATAAAGACGAGTTTAGACAGATGGAGACGAGTTTAGACAGATGGGGGCGAGTTTAGAGAAATGGGGGCGAGTTTAGAGAAATGGGGGCGAGTTTAGACAGATGGGGGCGAGTTAAGATAGATGCGGGAGAGTTTAGACAGATGGGAGCGAGTTTAGACAGATGCGGGAGAGTTAACACAGATGGGGCAGAGTTTAGACAGATGGGGCAGAGTTTAGACAGATGGGGCAGAGTTTAGACAGATGGGGCAGAGTTTAGACAGATGGGGCGAGCTTAGACAGATGGGGCGAGTTTCGACAGATGGGGGCGAGTTTCGACGGATGGGGCGAGTTTCGACGGATGGGGCGAGTTTCGACAGGTGGGTTGAGCTTCGAGAGGTGGTGCGGGGTAGGCATATGGAACGGTTAAGAGACGTGAGGCACAGTGACAGAAAAGGGTTAGAAGACGTTAGAATATGCATGAACAAGGGAAGGTGCCCTCGGGCTGACACGACATTAAAAAGACACTGAGATCGAAAACTGTGACACCAGAAGCCAGATTCCATTACATTCGCTGAACGAGGCTCTTTCTGACCCGCCGAGCCTACAGGCAAGACAGGGAACTGCTTGACCCGCCTCACACTGGCCCAAATGCAGCAACACGCACGAGCGCCTGAGCAGGGTCGGGGATGGAGAGTGGGGGGAAGAAGTAAGCAGACTGGAAGTAGGGGGGGAAGGGGAGTAATCAGACTGAGGGCCGTGAGAGCTTCGCCCCTCTAACAGACCAGCGGATGCTCAAACACAAAACCTAATGAGGATTGCTTAGGTAATAATATAGGAGGCGGGCCCGTGAGAAGACTAGCAGCATTACTTTATAACTTCTGGAAGCGAGAGACCCACTTTGATCATAACACGAGGAGGATTTCCGGGACCGTGTTACGTTGGATGCAACTTTAACGAATAACTGGCAATAACTGGCGCCAAGAACTGCGCATTTGACGCGTCTCCCTAGATGAACCACTTCCACAGACACGCATAATTCGACAGCGACGAGTCTGCCTAGATGAAACACTTCCACAGACACGCATAATTCGACAGCGACGAGTCTGCCTAGATGAAACACTTCCACAGACACGCATAATTCGACAGCGACGAGTATCCCTAGATGAAACACTTCGCAGACACGCATAATTCGACAGCGACGCTAATAGAGACGTGTAGGGAAGTGTAGTGACGCGTCTCCCTAGACGAAACACTTCCGCAGACACGCATAATTCAACAGCGACGCTAATAGAGACGTGTAGGGAAGTGTAGTGACGCGTCTCCCTAGACGAAACACTTCCGCAGACACGCATAATTCAACAGCGACGCTAATAGAGACGTGTAGGGAAGTGTAGTGACGCGTCTCCCTAGACGAAACACTTCCGCAGACACGCATAATTCAACAGCGACGCTAATAGAGACGTGTAGGGAAGTGTAGTGACGCGTCTCCCTAGACGAAACACTTCCGCAGACACGCATAATTCAACAGCGACGCTAATAGAGACGTGTAGGGAAGTGTAGTGACGCGTCTCCCTAGACGAAACACTTCCGCAGACACGCATAATTCAACAGCGACGCTAATAGAGACGTGTAGGGAAGTGTAGTGACGCGTCTCCCTAGACGAAACACTTCCGCAGACACGCATAATTCAACAGCGACGCTAATAGAGACGTGTAGGGAAGTGTAGTGACGCGTCTCCCTAGACGAAACACTTCCGCAGACACGCATAATTCGACAGCGACGCTAACAGGGACGTGTAGTGAAGTGTTGTGAATCAGATCATGCTTGCCTGCAGGTGCAGCGGAATGGATTGCCCCCCTCAACATGGGAGGACTAATTATAGCGGGCGCTGGGTTGGAAGGCAATGCATGGTTTGAACCGAGCGTGACGAGAGTCGTTATGATACTGCACACTAGCAAAGGGGGTAATCAAGAACCGCAATTTGACTCAACTCTGTTTAAACATGTCGGTGAAGTAGACGGAAGAGTGCCTTCCAACTAAGGGAATAGAATCAGCAACAAAATACTTGACGGTACAATCCTGCCTACAGTCATGCACTAGATCAATCGTAATTGTTCCTATGCAGAGCATTGAGTGAAAATACCTTACATGCAGCAACAATCGTAACGATCAGACTCGGTGAGATGAGAGACGGTCTCTACTAAAGTATTTCCTTCGAACATTAGTCAATAGACGGCTCTGAACAGTTTCTGAGCATCTAAGACAAGTTCGGAGCTGTCTGATGTACCCATGGAATGGGGGCTGTCTGATGTACCCATGGAACGAAGGCTGTCTGATGTACCCATGGAATGGAGGCTGTCTGATGTACCCATGGAATGGAACTGTCTGATGTATCCATGGAATGGGGCTGTCTGATGTATCCATGGAATGGGGGCTGTCTGATGTACCCATGGAATGTGGGCTGTCTGATGTACCCATGGAATGGGGGCTGTCTGATGTACCCATGGAATGGGGGCTGTCTGATGTACCCATGGAATGGGGGCTGTCTGAGGTACCCATGGAATGGGGGCTGTCTGATGTACCCATGGAAT
>SDVV010034371.1:0-11181 GCA_016164225.1 Gammarus roeselii
TGTGTGTTGTGTTTGCGTGATTCGTTTAGTATAGTAGAAACTGACTGGAGGATTTTTTTTGTTATACGAGTCACTATTGCAATTTATTTAAATAAAGAGGATTAATCATTTTGCTGGTTGCTTATGTTTCCTTGCCGAGTGAGTGACAGTCATCGGGATGTTTGAAGAAAAATCCCTTGCAATCAATGCATAATTCAAATATTTAAAGTTCATTAGACGATGAAATTACTTGAATTTCGATCAGTATCCGTGGCACAAACTTACGTGGATATCACGGACTGGAACAACTAAGAACGGCAAGAACCTACATGCATTGTCTTCCTTCTCATCCGTAGATAGTACACAAACTACAGTTCACTTACTGGGTCTGCGGTGAATCTGATAATGCCAACATTTTCTTGCCTGGTGTAAATTAAAGCCTGAAATAACTTTAGTTGTACCTACTTATTGTGCATTCGAGTTGTTATTATGTTTCTGACTGCATTGAGGAGACCTTGTGAGAGCCACCAGCCTGAGCCCGGCTCCCGACTAGTTGTTATTATGTTTCTGACTGCATTGCGAAGACCTTGTGAGAGCCACCAGCCTGAGCCCGGCTCCCGACTAGTTGTTATTATGTTTCTGACTGCATTGAGGAGACCTTGTGAGAGCCACCAGCCTGAGCCCGGCTCCCGACTAGTTGTTATTATGTTTCTGACTGCATTGAGGAGACCTTGTGAGAGCCACCAGCCTGAGCCCGGCTCCCGACTAAAACATAAGAATTGAGCTCATCTGTATTCAATATGTGCTGTTTTTTGACTAATTAGATCATCACCTAATAGTGTCTTATTTATGAATTGGAGTTAACTTTCGTTGTTGCATGTACGCATGAGATAAGCACTCTGATTTGTTGAATGAATCGTAATATTTGATTATATATTTGCACCTTTCCGGCGTTGATGAAGAGCCAAATTATCGTGTTTCCAAAATTTGAAACATACTGACTAGCGGCAAAAAGGCTGTTCACGCGTATATTGATCCACTCATAATCCATGATTTGGCCAATAACAAGAACACAAGAACATCGAGCATGTCACGCTATGAATAAATTACAACCTAAGAGACAGCAAGCTGGAGCTTGTTTCTGCAGCGAAAAAAATACCAATTCCTCAGCTACCGTCCCTAGAAGTTGACGCTGTTCCATTACGCCACGAGCGTCTCACGAGGCTGTTAGCTCCACCAAACAAGAGCAGCAGATGGTAAAGTGCCACTGCCCCGTAACCGTATGCGCTGCAGCGGCCTCGCGACAGGCAGAACCGATCCCCCTAAGCCTGGGGTCGTGCTGCTCGCTCGGCCTGGGGAATCAGGACATAAATTCGCGCGCCGTCTTCCCCCCTCCCCTCCTGCGCCTACAAGATTTTTACATTCTTGCTCTTTGATGGGTTTTTAATACAGCTTGAACTTTTGATTCTACCTCTAAAGTGTGGAGCATATCTTGGTCAATAAGGAGAGAGTAGAGATCTGATGAGTACTTTGTTGCCATGGTGGATGGAGATGCGGCTTTGGGAGGGATTCAATCCTTGAAAATTATTATAACAACAAAATTATTTTATATTTTTATAAAGGCTAAACTATAAGTACAAATGTGTCTGCAGCAATGCAAGGATTGCATACTGCATTATTTTTCAAGGCATCGTTAAGGCTGATCATCTTGATGAGTCATCATGTTATGAGATTCCTTAATATGATGCTGTGTATCAATGAGTCATCATGTTATGAGATTCCTTAATATGATGCAGTGTATCATTGATTTTATTGCGAGGAAATGTTTTCATTTAATTTCTATTTATTCGTGTTTGGGGAAATCGGAGAGAACTGTTGAATTGATGAGTGAAAAGCGGTTAGATGAAATCTTGTGGAAAATTACATGTTTTTGAAGAAGGGGAAGTGAGAAATGAAAGTCGTGGAGAGAGGATTGTGGTGAGGAAAAGCTGCCTTTGAACTGCAGCTCTAACAAGAAGAGCTAGTTGATGTTGAAGGTTGGTACTGTATGGAAAAGGTTCATATCCTTAGTATTTTGGAGAGTTGTTGAATGATGAGTATGCCAGAGGTATTGTTGATAGGAAGTTGAAGAAATAATGCCTCTTTGTGAGGAAAGGAATGTGGGGAGCAATACGAAATAAGTGGTTCGGGAGGCAGTGGATGTATTGAAGGCAGTGGAGGCAGTGGATGTATTGAAGGCAGTGGAGGCAGTGGATGTATTGAAGGCAGTGGAGGCAGTGGATGTATTGAAGGCAGTGGAGGCAGTGGATGTATTGAAGGCAGTGGAGGCAGTGGATGCATTGAAGGCAGTGGAGGCAGTGGATGTATTGAAGGCAGTGGAGGCAGTGGATGTATTGAAGGCAGTGGAGGCAGTGGATGTATTGAAGGCAGTGGAGGCAGTGGATGTATTGAAGGCAGTGGAGGCAGTGGATGTATTGAAACCAAAGAAAGTTCGTCGATTGGGTCATATCGCGGTCCTTGACCCTAAGCGGACACAATCTTGCTCGATCCACTCACCGAATAAATCATCTGTATGATGTGTAGATCAGACCTGAGTCTGGGATTAGTTATCTTTATTAAAGTTTAGTAGGCCCTACTCAATTATATACTCTGCAATGAAATAAACGCATAGCAAACAAATGTTACGGGAGTGGGAAGATGAAGCAAGGTAAATGTTCGGACCTCTTGTTGGGAACGTGCTCTTTGTGTGTGTAAGCGAAGCTTGGCGTTCACGCAGTGGCACATTGCTTTTAATGATCGTCTACGGGACGCGTCGTTGTAAACTACAAGATAGGCCTTATGAAGTTATTTTATCATTTTTAAATTAGAAATAAAAGCTTCTAGCTGATATTTTGTTCAGTCAAAGGATGGTAGACGATCTTGTCATTTTGTCGGTACCGGTCAAATGCGGGAAAATAAAACAGAGTTGTATACAGTATATGATTAGATCGGAGATAGTAGAGTTGCATGGTGAGACGATAACTACGAAGCAGTATTCAATATTATCTATGACACAGCTTGACAGATGGTCCTTTGACCGAATTTACTTGTCGCATCTGAAATAAATGTTATAATGGAGCTCTCATGTGTGGATATAAGGGCAGGAGAAGTTGCCCCTCATGTGTGAATATAATGGCAAGAGAAGTTGCTCCTCATGTGTGAATATAATGGCAGGAGAAGTTGCCCCTCATGTGTGAATATAATAGCAGGAGAAGTTGCCTCTCATGTGTGAATATAATGGCAGGAGAAGTTGCCCCTCATGTGTGAATATAATGGCAGGAGAAGTTGCCCCTCATGTGTGAATATAATCGCAGGAGAAGTTGCCTCTCATGTGTGAATATAATGGCAGGAGAAGTTGCCCCTCATGTGTGAATATAATGACAGGAGGAGTTGCCTCTCGTGTGTGAATATAATGGCAGGAGAAGTTGCCTCTCATGTGTGAATATAATGGCAGGAGAAGTTGCCCCTCATGTGTGAATATAATGGCAGAAGATGTTGCCCCTCATGTGTGAATATAATGGCAGAAGCAGTTGCCTCTCATGTGTGAATATAATGGCAGAAGAAGTTGCCCCTAATGTGTGAATTTAATGGCAGAAGCAGTTGCCCCTCATGTGTGAATATAATAGCAGGAGAAGTTGCCCCTCATGTGTGAATATAATAGCAGGAGAAGTCGCCCTCATGTGTGAATGAAATGGCAGGAGAAGTTGCTCCTCATGTGTGAATATAATAGCGGGTGAAGTCGCCCTTCATGTGTGAATAAAATGGCAGGAGAAGTTGCCCCTCTTGTTGCTAGTGATAGCCACTTGCGCAAAAAAATTAAACCATGTTGGCAGTGTGCAAGCATCTTATTCTACACATTACAATTTTGTAGGCTTCTCCTCGGACTATAATTTGAATTATTTTTAACACACGCTGTTATTGGTGATGTGTTGCTTGTTGAAAGCTGTGGCAATGATTAATCAAGTGGGGCAAATGAGTTTAACCCAGTGGTGGCAAATGAGTTTAACCCAGTGGTGGCAAATGAGTTTAACCCAGTGGTAAAAATGAGTTTAACCCAGTGGTGGCAAATGAGTTTAACCCAGGGTTGGCAAATGAGTTTAACCCAGTGGTGGCAAATGAGTTTAACCCAGTGGTGGCAAATGAGTTTAACCCAGTGGTGGCAAATGAGTTTAACCCAGGGTTGGCAAATGAGTTTAACCTAGTGGTGGCAAATGAGTTTAACCCAGTGGTGGCAAATGAGTTCAACCCAGTGGTGGCAAATGGGTTTAACCCAGTGGTGGCAAATGAGTTTAACCCAGGGTTGGCAAATGAGTTTAACCCAGGGTTGGCAAATGAGTTTAACCCAGTGGTGGCAAATGAGTTTAACCCAGTGGTGGCAAATGAGTTTAACCCAGTGGTGGCAAATGAGTTTAACCCAGTGGTGGCAAATTAGTTTAACCCAGGGTGGCAAATGAGTTTAACCCAGTGGGGGCAAATGAGTTTAACCCAGGGTTGGCAAATGAGTTTAACCCAGTGGCGGCAAATGAGTTTGCTAAGTGAGGAGGTTGAACACACCCCAAACAGTTCGTCCAAAACAAATATGTGCGTCAGCATGATTTGAAAGACTTCCAAAGGGAGGTCATGCTACTGTGCTTAGAGACAAAAGAGCCCGTGAGTCCCTGATTTGTTGTGCAAGGCTGACACAAGTGCCCTTGCCACACATGTACACAGGTTCAGCCGGCATATCCCAGACTGTTGCCCCACCTGATATAAGGTCTTTTGAAGTATTTCCCTTCCCACCCCATGAGGTGAGGGTCTGCTATGACCAGTCGCTTATGCTGACAGCAGTGAGCTTTTTATTGGAATAGAACATTTGCCTCTCAGTCGCTCATGCTAACAGCAGTGAGCCTCTCACTGGACTGAAACATTTGCCTCTCAGTCCCTTATGCTGACAGCAGTGAGCCTCTCACCGGAGTAGAACAATAGTTTCTCAGTCCCTTATGCTGACAGCAGTGAGCCTCTCACCGAAGTAGAACAATAGCCTCTCAGTCGCTTATGCTGACAGCAGTGAGCCTCTCATTGGACTAGAACATTTGCCTCTCAGTCGCTTATGCCAGCAGCAGTGAGTTTCTCACAGCACTAGAACATTTGCCTCTCAGTCGCTTATGTTGACAGCAGTGAGCCTCTCACCGGACGAGAACATTAGCCTCTCAGTCGCTTATGCTGGCAGCAGTGACTTTCTCACTGCACTAGAACATTAGCCTCTAAGTCATCTATGCTAACAGCAGCGAGCCTCTCACTGGACTAGATCATTAGCCTCACAGTCGCCTATGCTAACAGCAGTGAGCCTCTCACTGGACTAGAACATTAGCTTCTCAGTCGCTTATGCTGACAGCAGTGAGCCTCTCACTGGACTAGAACATCAGCCTCTCAGTCGCGAGTCCGGCTCTGATGCCATTACGCGTCTACAAGGCAGTATAGGGTCCCTCCAAGAAGGGTGCTCTGTGACGCTGATTGAAAGGGTGGTGAGGCTTGGTGTGCCTGGAGAGGCCAAGTTGCTGAGGGAAACTGTTTTCAACGTTCAATATTATTGAAGATTCATGTTGCATTCAGTAAGTCTTTAAATAATCCCGAGGTCAATAATAATCCTCTTTTTTTACAATTTGTTTGAGAGACTGACACAAAGCTCAGGTACATCCAACTCACCAAGTCATATATGTAGGAATAAAACAATGCAATCAATTAGACAAAGATTATTTATTGTACAGCACATAGAGCTCTGCTTTCGCCCTTTCTGTGCAGCCGGTCAGTGTTGATGAACCACTCAAATATTTAGAAAAATTGAAAGTTACAAAATCTCCCGGTCCAGACCAAGTTCATCCCAGAATACTGAAAGAGACTAAGAACGAAATTGCCGAACATCTAGCAAACATTTTAACCGTGTCTCTCACAAAAGGCACATGCCCCTCTCAATGGAAAGAGGCCAACGTAACCCAAATTTTTAAAAAAGGGGACAAAATGTGTCCTGGAAATAACCGTCCAGTTAGTCTCACCTCAGTCATAAGTAAAATGATGGAAAGTTTTGATCACGGATAAAATTACAGAATTCCAAGAATTAAATCAGTTAATAGGTAACTCTCAGCATGGCTTCAGACGCAATCGTTTATGTCTTACTAACCTGCTGCTTTTTTTCAAGAATGTAATTGAATTTCACGACGCAAAATCTCTGATCGACATCATTTACCTTGACTTTCAAAAGGCTTTCTACAAAGTTCCTCACAAACGCTTGATTAGTAAATTACACAGCATCGGCATTCGAGGTGAACTAAATAACTGGATAAAATGCTGGCTCACGGACAGACGGCAGCGAGTCGTACTTAATGGAGCTTCCTCCAATTGGGGTAAAGTTACAAGCGGCGTGCCCCAAGGATCTGTGTTAGGTCCAGTTCTCTTCATAATATTCATAAACGATCTCGACAGCAACGTACTCTCGAACATTAGTAAGTTTGAAGACGATACTAAGCTAGGAGGAAAAGTGCAAACCAAAATCGAGTGTGAACAGATTCAATTAGACTTGAATAAATTGTTTAATGGTCAGAAAAGTTTCAAATACAATTCAATGTCGACAAGTGTAAAGTTATGCACATTGGTCACCATAACCCCAAACACGAATATTCAATGTCCGGAAAGAAACTGATACCTGTCACCGAAGAGAGAGATCTAAGTGTAATCATCAGTAACGACTTGAAAAGCAGCAAGCAATGTAACGTTGCAGCCAAAAAAAAGGCATAAAATGTTAGGCATGTGGTCCCGCACAATCTCGTACATGAGCAGAGATAGTATTCGCAGGTTATACACTGCATTTGTTAGACCGCACCTTCAGTATTCCGTCCAATTTTGGTTGTCATACCTCAGAGAAGACATTATTAAATTAGATAAGGTCCAACGTAGAGCTACCAAACTAATCCCTTAGCTGCGCAATAAATCGTACGAAGAGAGACTGCGCAAAGTCAACCTTTATTCGCTTGAGATCGAAGTGTGAAAGATTATGAAGGGTAAGGAAAACATCGAGCGAGCAAGCCTTTTCACTTTAGATGCAAAAGGAGAGACCAGGAATAATGGATACAAAATTGTTGGCAAGCGTTTCACACTCGATATCACTCGCAATTTCTTCACGTATAGGGTTGTCGAAGAATGGAACAGACTTCCCGAGGAAGTTGTGAACAGCTATACAATCGAAACGTTCAAGTCACGGCTCGACAAATTTTACCAAAATCGCCGCTAGATAGATACCATCTATAGCACGTTCACCAGTATATTCGAGAGAAATAGTGTCCGGCATTGACACCCATACAATTAAATTAGTGCCCGGCATTGGCAATAGCACGGTAAAAAAGGTGCCCGGCATTGGTACCTTCTCGTTGCAAAACGGGGTTCAGCAATGATGCCGGTCAGCATTGGTTTAACGAGGAATGAAACTGTGACAATCTCAGATAAACACCGTAGGTCGGTGGCTTTCTCTTCAGCTTTTGATTTGAGTTGTTTCGAGCATCATCGTTAGATGCGATTTCCTTCAACAAACTTTCCCTTTCTTGATCTGTAAAAACATAAAATATAAAGACACAGATGTTATCTTAGAGGTTTTATTTCAGAACTAATCTTCTTACTATCAAAGGCAACCCAGTTGGGGCCAAAAGTCCAGTTGTTGTCTTCTTACACTAGTAAACACTTGTAAACTCATCAGTGCCTTCTACGGCAACCTTAGGACCGTAGCACCTTCCCCAGCCATCAGTCTCCTTACCCGGAAGCAGCCACTGTATCGGTACAGCAATAGTCACTCAGTGGGGCTGTTTGGTATGCGGGGCACCGCCTCCGTCCCTCTCCTCGCCGCCGCAGCGCTCCTCAGTTATTGCGGCCCCGTAGATTATTACCCCTCCTCCTCCTCCTCCTCATCCTCCAGCTCAGGCTGTGATGGAGCGTGGGCCATGTTGGGGTGGAGAAAAATAAAAATACCTTAGGGTTATTATGAGAATTATGTGTGTTCCCTAGAGTCGCATTATAATTCAGTACCCACTTAATTATTTATTTACTCGAGAATCTAAAACGAATATCCGTCGTGTTAGTGAAAACTGCCTAGCATCGCAGGCACAGCTGAGCCACAGGACAATCGCGCAGAGGGGTTTCATTACCTATGATGTTCACTTGGTGTTGTCAAAGCTAACGTTTCTCTAGACCTTACTCTGGCTTATGAGCCTACTGTCATTTGAGAAGTCTTCCGATTGTGAGCTATTGTTAGAGACATTATTATTATTTTTTAACTAATTTATTTCCGTTGTCTGGCTATGGATTTTAAATTCTTGACGATTGTGTCTACATGAATACGAAAGGGACTACATAGCTGTTGCTGACGTCAGCAAGGGCAGTTAGAACTCTCTTGCTGATGTCAGTGGCAGATTGAAAATGTTTCAAACACACCTGCTGCAAGTGGACGAGCGCCTACTCGTGTACACACCTGCTGCAAGTGGATGAGCACCTTCTCGTGTACACACCTGCTGCAAGTGGATGAGCGCCTTCTCGTGTTCACACGTGCTGCAAGTGGATGAGCGCCTTCTCGTGTACACACCTGCTGCAAGTGGATGAGCGCCTTCTCGTGTACACACCTGCTGCAAGTGGATGAGTGCCTTCTCGTGTACACACCTGCTGCAAGTAGATGAGCGCCTTCTCGTGTTCACACATTCTGCAAGTGGATGAGCGCCTTCTCGTGTACACACCTGCTGCAAGTGGATGAGCGCCTTCTCGTGTACACACCTGCTGCAAGTGGATGAGCGCCTTCTCGTGTACACACCTGTTGCAAGAGGATGAGAGCCTACTAGTGTACATAAAAGATAGCAGTACTAAGAACAAAGTCCCGAAGATAGAAAGATGCTTGTCTATAACTTATTTATTTCATTATTTGAAGCGCATTGTCTTATGTGTCGACGAACAAACGTTTGAAAAAACGTATACAAATTGATACAATTAAAAGTTCTGAGGCGACAACAGCAGGAAAAATAGCAAACTTAACAACCGCGACAAATTCCTGCAACATCTAATCAGCTCTAGGTGAATACCATCACCATGATCCCCTATCAACAGTTGACGGAACAAAACCTCTTACAGTGGATCGTTGTACATCGACAGCTTCACCAAAGGTCACTCGGTAGCGACGACGCAGTCTGAACAGGCCATTATTTTCTCTATCAATGACCTCAATGGATATGCTGTGCTCCTACACAGAAAACAACTAAATAATGTATGATGATGTAATCATCTGGTTTTAATCTTGAAATAAGCTCTGCGTATACAACACGACTTTAATTGTAAGCATTGTTCCTTTACATGGGTCAGCTAAGCATGACTACTCACGATTCAATTTGCGATATTCTGTAAGAAAATGGTAGGTTGTTCAATCAGGTAATAGTTAAATCGTTGCAATAATACTATCTGCTCAAACTGTGTCGTCATCATTTTCATCCTTTTGTGAACATCAGCAACAACAAAGGATGAAGCTCCTGTTGGCCCTCAGCCTCGAGAGGGGCAGAGTGTGGGTCGCATGATATAATGAGAGCATCGCAATACGAGGTATTCTGCCCCTGCTGGCACCCAGCCTCGCGAGGCGCAGAGTGAGGGTCGCATGATGTAATAAGATCAGCGCAATATGAGGTACTCTGCCCCTGTCGTCACCTAGCCTCGCGAGGCGCAGAGTGAGGGTTGCATGATGTAATAAGAGCAGTGCAATACCAGGTATTCTGCCCCTGTTGGCAACCAGCTTCGCGAGGCGCAGAGCGAGGGTTGCATGATGTAATAAAAGCATCGTGATACGAGGTTTTCTGCCCCTGCTGGCACCCAGCCTCGCGAGGCGCAGAGTGAGGGTAGCATGATGTAATAAGATCAACGCAATACCAGGTATTCTGCCCCTGTTGGCAACCAGCTTCGCGAGGCGCAGAGTGAGGGTTGCATGATGTAATAAAAGCATCGTGATACGAGGTATTCTGCCCCTGTTGGCACCCAGCCTCGCGAGGCGCAGAGTGAGGGTTGCATGATGTAATAAAAGCATCGTGATACGAGGTATTCTGACCTTGCTGGCACCCAGCCTCGTGTGGCGCAAAGTGAGGGTCGCATGATGTAATAAGAGCAGCGCAATATGAGGTACTCTGCCCCTGTCGTCACCCAGCCTCGCGAGGTGCAGAGTGAGGGTCGCATGATGTAATAAGAGCAGCGCAATATGAGGTACTCTGCCCCTGTCGTCACCCAGCCTCGCGAGGCGCAGAGTGAGGGTCGCATGATGTAATAAGACCAGCGCAATATGAGGTATTCTGCGCTGCGGCTACGGGCGTGAAGGAATTTTGGGGACCAGATGGGCGGGTGGGGGATGCGGTATGAGAACGGCAAGAAAGTGCATGGGAGGAAGTGTCTGGGGGAATTTTATTTAGTATGGGGTTCCCTTGCTTTCGCTCATCCACTCATCCAGAGTTGTTAGACGGGCCTGCATTTCACAGCAATAAATCCTACCAAAGCAGTGCAGTGATCTCTTCACTGTAGTCAGGCAGGTTTGAAGAACTAAAATTGGTCGGGTAAATAATTTTATCACGCTGGAGGACTCGTCAAAATTTTTGGATTACTGCTGATTTACGTTCAAGTCATTAAGCACCGTGAATAACACAGAATCGTGCGGAGAGGCTGGCTTATTTAGAGTCGTTCAGCATACCATCGGAGTGCCTAGTCAAAATCAGTGCAAGAGCTGACCTTACAGGATTGATCATTCTGTGGCGCCGTATCTGCTATTCACATTTTCTGAGCGTTTTCTGAGAGATTCGTATGTATGTGCTTTTATTCTTCACCATAAAAGCAAACAGCAGGGTTATTGATTGCAATCCAGTTATCAAAAGATCGTCTGCTGGATAACATAAAGTAGGAAGTTTGAGTAAAGAACAGGTTAAGATCCGATGTAGCAATTGAAACAAATATTAGGCACGGTGCGTAGCAAAATTTTTACGGCTATCAAAACCGAAGAAGTCCATTAATTTTCTGCTTTATTCCAACACGAGGCAAGTTAAAAAGCACATTTTCTTTCTGTTTATTTTTTTCACGCGTATCACATTTGAGTTTGAATGACATTCATGACAAAAAGATTTCAGATTAAGT
>SDVV010034372.1:0-11181 GCA_016164225.1 Gammarus roeselii
GATCCCCCGTGCAACCTACAAAGCCTACTCACGGACCCAACCTACCGTTAAAAGCTTATCGCTTTCGGAAAACACACCGGACTATACGAAGCTGTCTAAACCCCAAACACCTGTGCAAATGAGGTGGTCTCTCCACTCCATTACGCACAGAAATAACAACACATTTTACGAAGATACGCATTAACTCTTTACTCTCTCGTACGCGGTTATGCCACAATTGAAATATGTACTGACTTCATCTTGACATGACTAGTGTTTTCGCACGCGAGGCCGTGCGAACTTACCTGAATCAACGACGGTCTCGCCCTACGGGGGAGCCTATTATGACTCACGTTGAGGCTCTGGTGGAAATGAGGCCCAAATCAAATCCAGCGCGTTAAATAGTCTTGTTACTCATAAATTCGGTGCCAGAAAGACGCTGACTACAACGCGTTAAATAGTCTCTTTACTCAAACGTTCGGTGCAAGAAGGACGTTAACTCCAGCGCGTTAGATAGTCTCGTCATCCTAACGTTCGGTGCCAGATAGACGCTGGCTCCAACGCGCTAGATAGCCTCGTCACTCTAACTTTCGGTGACAGAAGGACATTGACTCCAGTGCCCTAGAAAGCCTCGGCACTCTAATCTTATCTGGTGGGTTTTGAACACACTTTACATAGTTTGTCTACAGTATGTAAGATCTCCGATGACCCTTCTTAGCTGTTTTCAGTCTGACATGTGATAGACATTTCACAATTCCTATAAAGAGTTATGCTTGCCAACTTCATTTGTGGATTTTATTATTGCCTTTGTGATTGATTGCTCTTTCAAAGCGTTTAGTTAGTGGATGGTTCCTACAATGTTTGATAATACAATCTTGTTATAGATATGGATGTTTAATTTATGAAATCACTGCCTTCGTTGTCAACAGCCCGACTAAAAACGTGACGTTCTAATCCATCGATGGCATTTCAATATTCAACTTACCGCCGATGAGGCTCCGGTGGAAATGAGACTCAAATCAACTTATCACTTGGATTAAAACGGCAACATCTAAACTACTCGACCTGACGTTACAATGTCCAACTTATCACTAAGATTAGAATGCTAGTGTTTTAGTTAGCCGAAATTCGCGTTTGTCCACGTATTAATTATTAAGCGATCTTTTTAGAGAACCACATAGATATCACAGGCTGGTCCCTAGTTTGTGCTGGGACCTTGAACCGCAAGTTAGTTTAGCTTGCAAAGTGTTCAATTAACGTTGACGTTAAAAGCGGTGAAGCCGGTCAAGAGGCTTTTAAGAGTGAGCCCCCTGGCGTAAACCAGGGGTCCTATGGGGGGGAAGGAGGAAGCCTCACCCGAGAAGGACCAGCACCCCCTCCAGAGTGACGAAGACCAAGATTCCAACGGCCAAGAATGTCAGCCTCTCCAAGATGACCAGCGGCACCACAGCCGAAGACGACCGGAGAGACAACCGCATCGACGAGTTAACCGGGAAAGTCCAGGGAATCAGGAATCTTGTAAGCCATGCGACCGGACTCTCTGAGCAGGAAGCAGAAGTTTACGCCGCAGAACCTAGCACAATTGACGACCGTCTAACGAGGCTCGAGGGTCATGTCATAGCCATTTTTCTCCATATCGACGAACTAGTAAAGAACCAACTAACTAAAGAACCCGCAAATTACGCAAGTACCTCTACGTCCGACGACAACTTCTACAACTCTTCACCCCACCAAAACCCCAACCGAGCTCCGAGGGCTGCAAGGAGGAAGCAATACACGCCATTCAATGAACACAACTTGTTCAACAATGGTCATACCTTTCCCAAACACCTGAAAATCACGTTCGACGCCAACGACAGACCGGATATTTGTCCATACACTCTGCAAAACGAGCTGGGCTCTTTCACTGGCCGCCCTGTCCGGAGCGGCGACGAAGGTTTTGCCATCAGAGTAGTAGACACTAAACTTTAAAGTGACATGATTCTCCCCAAAACTAGACTGTGAAAAGCCATGCAAAATAGTGCCACACTTAACTTTCTCTACAAGTTCAGTCGCGCCCTACGGGGAGCCTATTATGACTCACGTTGAGGCTCTGGTGGAAATGAGGCCCAAATCAAATCTACAAGTTCAGGTTTGATCTACGTTGTAGATATCCCGAAGGAGTAAGTCGAGGAGTACATCACTGGACTCGTTCAAGATTAAGACTCCGTCGTCGAAGCAAAAATCGCACCAAACATCACACCAAGGAGAGAGACTACCACAGCCATAATACTAAAATTCAACTGCCCTACTTCACCTAAATATCTAGACATTCCCTTCTGCGCTACCAAAACCAAGGTTACACCATTTGAGAGACGTCCGATGCGATGTTATAAATGCCAGAAATACGGACACACGAGAGGAAACATTAATGGTAATGAACGATGCTCATACTGCTCCCAACACGACCATGACAAACGGGAAGATCCCCGGTCGTGCCAGTCCGAAGAACAGCACTGTTTTTACTGTAAAGTAGACGGACACCCCACCGGACATGGAGATTGTCCAAATGAGGAGACGGAGAGAGCGATCCTCCAATACCAGATAGATCACGGGGGTGGGCGACGAGAGGCTGTAGTCTCGATGCGCTCTTCCCAGAATGACTCTCCTTCCCGGGAGAGGAGACCGGCACCATTTCCCACCCACTTCCTCATAATGTTCAACGAAAGTGGTGCAAGCAAAGTAGCCTTTTCTACTAATACATTTATAATGATGGTCACTCATCGAACAACCTGGAAGAAAACCGAAAGAAATTTAACGACAGAGGAAGAAATATCTGGCCTACGTCGTAGAACGTGAACAAAGTAACGCTATACTAAAGATTACCTACCTAAACAAACTCAAAGTTACAGTTGAAATGCATCCGTCCTTCAACGATACCAAACGAATTATATACACCTCCCGTTACACACCTACAACAAATCTCAGTGCTTTCGCTGAAGGTCTAGCTGAGGATTACGCAACATTGATAAAATCACGTAACGCACGTTCTTCTGCATACCAAATTGCCTTCCCACGACACGACGCACCGGAATTCATAGTAATCCTGGGGGAACAAGGAAGAACCTACCAAGTTGCAACATGGCCCCCAAATGTGCATAACATGCCTTGAATACGGCCACGTCATCGCATACTGCCAGCCACTTACACCCCCAACGTTGTAAGAAGTGCGCTGGCGAGCACGACAGAAAAGACTGCACAGCCCGCAAAACAAACTCAGAAATGCACGGAAACAGGTCATCCAAATCTGGAAAGACGATAACCCAAACCGCCTCATTTGTCAAAGCAGTCAAATCGACAATCCAACCAAACTCCCCCGACGACATCCACACATTATCAGGACAACATCGCAACAAGAATCCAACACTCCTACCTGGCTGCAGTGCTTCCTCACTCAGCCCAGCGACCGCCCCTGCACCAGAGACGCACAGTCCTACCAATTATTTATGCGGTGCCCAGGAGAACGACGAGATGGATGCATCCCCCGCAGTTAACCACGCAGCAAGGCTCACTACTATAAAAACGAAAAGGCAAAGAGATGAAGGAACCTCCGATACCCAGGCGCCACTGAGCAAAAAGATCAGTAACAACTCTCAAATAACGGCCCGCCATGACCAAAACCCAGAACTACCTCCACCCGTCTCAAATGCGGCTCCATTCGTGGAAAACCACTGCGAGAGACACGATCCCCCGTTAACAAACCCAACTCACAAACACGCGACCAGCGAGAACGATCACGGCCTCGCCGACGGCACTTATCTCGAAAAACTCATACGCGAAACCTCTGCACAACCAGTCATCTTACAGATACAGACACTAGGCCGAAATCCCTTAGCAAGGGGGGTGGCCGACGGCAAGGCGCACCTCACACACTCATACACCTCACACTTAGCCCTTTTGCGCAAAAGGGTCCGGCCGGAAACCCCGCAACACACCCTCTGGGTCATGAGTGCGGTTCGAGGACAGTGTCGGCAGCAGGGCCCGACAGTGTGACCGGTTTACCCCTGCCGCGTCTTGATGACACCCCCCTAAAGCTACTGGCTCTCCATTTAAGGGACACTAATTTTGCTCGCATCGCTAGTCCTCGAGCATCTCATTCCTTTACTTCTACCCACGTTCACTCGAAGCTTCCTCCTCGCACACACTCTACCAAACTCAGACACTAGTCTACATAGCTTCTCCTCTGAATCCGCATCTAGGGCCATATCATCCGGATAGTAACTGGCTCAACTGCCAACTCCGCCCTTTCGCTTCCAACAGTTCCAAGCCACGACCCAGCACACTCGCGTTCACCTTCCTGACCACTCCATCCAAATAAAGGTTGAACAGCCAGGGAGACATCACTCAGCCTTGTCTTAATCCCTCTTTCACTGTGAACCAATCACTCGCCTCGCTTCCCACTCTGACACATGCTCGGCTGCCAACATAGAAACTCTGCACCGCTTTCAACAGATGTACGCCTACTCCATACAAACGCGACACCCTCTACAGCGCCTCCCTGTCAATAATTGGGGCTGCTTATTCATTTTATGGATCATTAACACATTATTTAAGTATTTTATTCTTTCTTGTTTCGTGTGCTCTATTATTTATTTCTGCCTTTTTTCATGATTATAAATTTGACTTTGTTTATAATTTATCGAGGTGGGTTAAGACTGGGTGACCCAGGAAATGAGGGGGTGCTCGTGGGACCCGCGGGAGTCGGAGGAACCGGGGTTTCGGGATCTCGGGGGGACTTGGAAGACCAGGAAAATTTGGGGGGGATCCACTTTGACTCTTCTGGACCCTTTGGGACACCCTTGAGACCCTGTAGGACCCTCTTGACGCCCCTCTAAATCCTGGAACCTCTTCCCCCCTCCCTACGCTGTAAAACTCATACACAGAGGAATGTATATATGGGGAATGCTTGAGTAGAGGAATTAGTTATTACAGTCCACAACATTGCTGACGGAGAGGGAGAGCCGCGCCGAGGCTGGTCGAGGTGCGCCGAAATCAGTCGAAACATGTTGAGACGAGTCGAGTTGGTCGAAACTGGCCGAAATGATTTGAGACAAGCCGAGATGAGCTGAGACGAGGGGACTCGACGTACCCGGGGAGCACGGGGGACTTGGGTAACCTTCCGGGGCTCATCGGGACCCAAGGGATCTCTGCGCCCCCTCCCCATCTTATCCCCTTAAACAATAAGTGCGATGATAAAAATCTGAGCAATTTTTAGCCCATGATGAACCTGCCCTTTCTTTTCTCTTCACGTTCCTCAATTCTGTATTATAAAATAATGCTAATATACTTCTGCGAGAGCTCCTGTTTGTGATTTTGTGAATAGGCGTTTTTTTCAGTCTGCGCTCGCTCGTGCATGTGCGGACCATATGTGATGTCTGTGGTTGACCTTTGCCGTTTAACTATAAACCTTATAATGCTTTGCGGTTGGAGATGATCTGATTCGTGAGGCCGTGGACCTTATACCAATTTCGACGATACTACCTGTGCGTACATATTATTTATTGAGGTTCTGAGGGGGTGGAGGTGGGTATTCGTTTTGCCTGAGTCTTTATCTTCCTGAATAAATAAATCGTAATGTAACCGAACTAGGCCGTGTAGTTGTAAACATAGTATTGCGCTGCTGTCGGAGCTGACTTTGTCCTTGTAGTCGTAAACCTTATACCAGATTCGACGATGCTGCCCGTACGCACTAGCGTGCGTACATATTATTCTTGAAGTTCTAAATGATTGGAGGTGTGGGGTTTCATTTCGTCTATCTTGTTCGAATAAATAAAATGTACTGTGATACGTTGTTGTCAGAGCAGACTCTGTCCGTGTAGCCGTAAACCTCGTACCGGTCTCGACGATGCTACCTGTGCGCGCTAGCGTGCGTACATATTACTTTTGAAGTACTAAATGATTGGTGGCGGGGGTTCGATTCGTTTTGTCTGAGTCTTTATCTTTCCTGAATAAATAAAATGTACATTAACTGAACTTTACCGAGTAGCTGTAAACATTGTGTTGCTTTGCTGTCGGAGCTTACCCCCCCTAGGCATCTGTTAGGTTCACGGGCCGCACGGAGTCACGGCCCAACCGGAGGGGTGAACACCCTTATTTCCCTTCTGACTCCCCCTCTTTTCACCCTTTACTATCTCTCCTTTTCTCCCCTATCCTGATTAGCTTGATTTGTGTTTACCTCATTTGCATCTTATGTTTAGTTCAAATTTCCTTAAACTTGTCTGAGAACTTTTCTCAACAACTCTCTAAAAGTCGCTGCACACAAACACACACTCATACACACGCACGCACACACAGACACATACTCTAACATTCACTTACCGGTTCTAACTATTCTCCTTTCGGGTGGCAAATAACAGCCAAGTTGCGCTCTTTCTTTCATGCAACCTTTTTCTACGACTATTCCTTCTTCTTCTTTTTAGTCTTGCTGTTCTCATGCGTGAAATTCCCTACACCTGGTGTAGATCTCATGCATGGGATCCCCGTTTTCTGTCTCTGTTTCATCTTCCCCCTCAGCAGGTGTTTGAGCTCGTAGCCTCGCACCTTAAGGACTATTGCGGATCCTTAGGGCTCTGAAGCAGGGTAGGTAGTGTGTTATTCCTCCTTACTGCCATCCGGGAAGTGCTGGGATTATATGGTCTCAGCACCTTAAGAGTTCCTGTGGCACCCGTACATACCATAGACGTTCGCCGCGAAAAGGACAGTGACTTTACACAGCAGTAAACCTTAACTTGAACATTGTAAAAGAAGAAAAACAAAGACTAACTTGATGCAGCACTGTTTGCTGGTTTGACATTCGGCGCCAAAAGGACGATGACTCCAGCGCGCTAGAAAGCCTCGTCACTCTAATCTGTCGGAGCTTACTTTGTCTGGGTAGCCGTAAGCTTTGTACCAATCTCGACGATGCTACCTGTACGCACTAGTAACCGTACACATTACTCATGAAGTTCTAAATGATTGAAAGCGGAGGTCCGTTTCATGTAAACGTTATTTTTTGTGCGCACTAGCGTGCGTCTGACACGACTAAGATGTTCAAATAGTTTAACTTTAACAACGTTATTTTTCTTGCACACAGTGGTGTGCCAGCCTACTGGAATCCATGATCATTGAGCCCTACGGGGGAGCCTATTATGACTCGTTGAGGTTCTGGTTGAAATGAAGCCAAAATAAAATCAAATTCCCTGTCAATCCTGTCGTATGCCTTCTTCAGATCCGTGAAAGGCCCAGAACACTTAATTTCTTTTTGCAAGGTACTTTTCACAGACCTGTTTCACTGCAAAAATCTGATCGGCACACCCTCTACCACTCCTAAAGCTACACTGTTCCTCTCCAATTACGCAGTCCGTACAGTCTCTAATCCTTTTGATCAGCACTCTTCCGTACACCTTACCAACCACACATAACAGACTGATACCTCGAGTTGCAGCATTTATTTTCATCTCCTTTGCCCTTATATAGCGTAACAATGCAGGCACTGCGCCACTCAATCGGTACCACGCCTGCCTGCCACAAAAGACAAGTTCAGTAACCTCACCAACTATTCGACAATCGTTACTCCACCCTTCTTCAGGAACTCTGTCGCAACGCCATCCAAACCAGGGGCTTTTCCTGCTTTCATCACCTCCACCGTCTCCTGCACCTCTTCCCTGGTAATGTCCGCTACAAGTTTTTCTCCAAAAACTGGCTTCCGAGCACCACCACCCACAGCAACAATGTCAGCTTCTCTGTCATCCTCGACGTTCAACAACTCATCAAAATACTCGGCCCACCTTTTCCGTACATCACCACTTTCCAACAAAAACTGTCTGTTTTCATCTTTCAACACTTCCTCCTTTCCGGTCTCACCCTCGTCACCTCTTTCCAGAACATCTTTTTGTTCTCCTCAAAATTCTGGCACAACCGTCTGCCCCACCTGGCATCAGCGTCCCTTTGGGCTCTCCTCACTACCCTCTTCACCTCGTTTCTCCTCTCTTTGTAGCTTTCATAAGTCACCACCGACTTCACCTGTAACCACTCCTCAAACGTTCCACCACTCGCAACCTGTCCTTCTGCACCCGCTCACACGGCGCGCACCACACACCTTCTTCGCACATCTCAGCAACGCATCTTTCAACGTCTCCTATTCTTTCTCCACATCTCTTAGATCCTGTTCTCTCACGTTGTCATATTCTTCCCTCAACGCCTGCTGTAACTCCTCGGCTCTACTTCTCACATTCAGTCCACTCACTTCCACTCCTTCTCTTCCTCCTCCCACTCGTTTGTTGCCCTTCCACTTCTGCTCCACTTTTAATATACCTTCCACCAGCAGATGGTCAGACACTCCTCCACCCTCCCCTCTCAACACCCGCACATCCAACAGCCTTTCCACCACTCTCCTCGATATCAGCACAAAATCCATCAGAGCTCTCTCCTCCACTGCACCACGGGCCATCCTTACCCATGTGTACTTGTGGATATCTCGCTTCTTGAACAAACTGTTCCCGACCACCAACTACTGCTTCATACACAGACCTATCAGGTTTTCTCCACTGTCATTTCTACCGGGGACGTCCTACCCTCCTATCACATTCTCCACCACTCCATCTCCAACTCTCGCATCAAGGTCACCCAGTACAACCACATTGAAATGACCTCCAAAACTCTCAATACACTCACTCAGGTTAGTCCAGAATTGCTCCCTCTCCTCTTCACTCCTCTCGCTGCCAAGTCCGTAAGCACTCACAAATACCTATCTTTCTACGCCTAACTTAACTTTAACCCACGTCAATCTTGAGGACACCTTCCATTCGGTAGCGCTACTAGCCAACCGATCACTCAATATCAAGACCACACCTTCTCGTGCCCAACCTTCCTCCACACGAGACTTTCTTCCATTTACCACACCAAACTCACATTCGCCCTTTCCTTTCAATTTCGTCTCACTCAGCGCCAACACATCAAACTTCCTCCTTACAAACATCTCGCCAATCTTTCTCCTCTTTACCTCATTTGTACTACAGCCACGCACATTCATCGACCCTAACAATCTGGTTCGGAGAGGCGTGAGCCTCTCCTCCCCCCTGCTCGTCTTGCCGTCTTTGAGAAGGGTCTTACGGAGAAAGGGATTTCTAGCCCCTTCGCCCGGCCCTTTTACCCAGCTTTTACGACACGCAGGGGTTACTGTAGCACGATTGTACTCTCGGCTACGGGGCGCCCCTTTAGTCGCCTTCCACGACACGCGGTTAATACGGTAGCAAGATTCTAACGCCCCGGCTACAGGGCTGAGGTACATGCACCAGCAGTTAGTTAAGTACCAAAATTTGGATCTTCCGAATATATATAGAAAAATGTTTGAGTCATTATAAAGAGGGAGGTTCTACCATCCGTCAAACTGACCCCTGGTGAAAACCGAAGGCTAATGTTGGCTAGCAATCCCTATAGCGTGCTAAAAAAAATCGCACCAACGAGCACAAACTGCTCCAAATGTTCCCACCGCCAGATAACTCCAGCGCGGCCACAGATGTCGGCACCAATGATCGCATAAAATGAACAACAGGCATGTTTGAAAGAAATATATATAAAAACAGTATTACTAGCCTTTCCGAGCTGGAGATTGAAGCTGTTTTCAGTACAGTCAATGAACGTCTCACAACTATTGAGGATTGTCTTACAACTGTGATTCTCCAACTCAACGAACTTCTAAAAAATCCTGGTCAAAGAATCCGCTACCTGCGCGTGTGCCACCGTCCTCGTCACCAATGGCAACCTCACTGACCCACCATCACAACCGAACGCCTAAAACTACAACAAAAAATAAAAACTTTTCCCGAATCAATCGGCACGGCCTGTTCTTGACAATAACTTTCCAATCGCTCCCTACGAGGGAGCCTATTATGACTCACGTTGAGGCTCTAGTGGAAATGAGGCTCGAATCAAATGAAAAATAATATTAAATACCAATAACAGGCCGTACATGTGTTCATATACTTTGAAAAAAGAACTAGGCTCCATTACTGGCTGACTAGTTTTGAACATCACCAGCGGTGAAGATGGCTTCATCATCAAAGGAGACAAAACAATCTTGTTGAAGCTCTATTATACAAGACCAGCATGTGCCGTAAGACATGCACTATTGTAGAGGTCCTTAATTTACCCTACATTGTCCTAATAATACTAAACACATCATACTTGCATCACACGCACCCATTACTATTAAGCAATCGCATCTTTTGATCTCACTGTTGCATCTCTCTGTAGGTAGCTACAACATTTCCGTTCAGCTAATACAAACTGCTTCCAACCATAATGGCAGTGCAACAAATATTTATTTTGGCTAAGAAAAATATGTATACCCACGCACAAAAAGCCATGGAACATGGATCAGAAGGAATAAATGATTCAGAGAAATACTTTGACACAAATCTGGCAACAACGCCTTCCGGCAACAAGCTGAGCGGGGTTTTTCTAGACTCTTCGTCTACAGGGACAAGAACATAGTTCTCGTGGCAGTTAGTATTATATCCTTGCATACACATACGGGCAAGGAGGTTCTAAATGGTAAACGACTCAAGGAAGTGAAATTGTGGCCACAGAGGCAAAGAAAGACACCAGCCGAAACTAAATATTTTGTGTTGCTGGTCAAACCTATAGATAGTCTGTAGCTAGACTGATAGCCTGGGCCAGTGCAACTTAGGGTCTTAGGCTTCCCTTGAATATTGCTCCACAGAAGACAGCCTTTCAGCCTGCTGCAACCAATGACACAAGGAGACACTATCTCCATAGTACGTGAACCTCATCAGGCGAGAAGAAAACCGAATTCTCGACTGGGTCTTACCAAATTCCAGAAAAAGGTCCCCCAAAGATATAACCGGAATTTAACAACGCCACCAAGATTTTCTTGCCAGCTTTCTTATCTCCCTTCTTTTCCCCTTCTATATTACCTTTGGATGTCTTCATTCAGTTAAGTTGGGATCAATACCAAAGAGAAAGTACCTTCGCCTTGTCCTTGTGTCTGTTTTTTGGTGCTTGCCCATAATACTCAACCTCATTTGTAAAAAAAGGATAGCATAACTTGGAGTCAGATTGTGCCTTGAAAGTGAAAGCACAGTGTTTACTTGAATTATTATCGCTCACCGAAGCTCATTACTATTAACAGCTTGGTTTGTCAATGGGCACTTACCCATAATC
>SDVV010034373.1:0-11181 GCA_016164225.1 Gammarus roeselii
ATATATACATTGTTTTTTTTTTCAGAGGGTGGGGGGTCAAATTTGTTGGTCATCCACATGAAACTTTTTGGTTCTGTTTTGTTGCAATTATTATTACCTGGTCAAATGTTACTGGCCTTCATCTGACAATATTACCAATACACAATGTCTCCAGTGCGCTCAATAATTAATTATTCTCATATGAGATCTACCAATTTAATGTAATAACCGCAATATAAATCACGAGTTTATTTGATCTGATTAAGCTCTTGAATAATAATATCGTGATATACATGTGATTATACCACCTTTACTTAGCCTTTACTGCAATTAACGATTTAATATTTATAACAATCATAACACTGGTGCCAGCGGTCGTAGAATTTTGAAGCCAACCAATTTAAATATCTCACATTCAGAAAAATACTTCATCCCCTGCAACATGCCTCTGCGGTGACACTCGAACCAACCTATACACACCTCATGTTACGCTACCAACAAATAATAAAAGGGGGGGGGCGACGGTCAGCCTGCTCAGCGGCAAGGCTGAGGGTCGACATGGACCAGCGAAGCTGTCAGCGCCCTGCTGTCTACCCCTGCTCTCTGCCAGCCCGCCTGAACGACAGGACAGTCCGGGGACGTCACCTCACCACGCAGCATTCAGGTCGGAAACAGGCCGCAGAGGACAGCCCTAGCACGTGTCATGGCGGACAGAAACTAACAAAGGACACAAACTCGAGCGCTACACCGACATTGCTCCCGACTGAACTTGCACAGTAACAGCAGTACATCATGATTTTCGAATAAAAAATACAGAACTGTGAGTACAAAACAATAAATAATACGTGAATCATTTTGATGATAACGTGTGAAATAACACGGTAGGCTATTCGACATGACATTTGGAGAGTTCGTCCAGAGAAAATCACTTTTGGAGCTCCCTCAAGAAATTTCAAATATATCTCTTTGCTAATTTGTCAGCGGATGAGATCAAAATTGGTTTCGAAGTAAAATTTCATACATGTGTGCGTGAATTATAATCGATTGATCATTCGACCTGTGGCTTCCGTACTTTTGATCATTCAAATTATTTAAGAAAAGCAGATCACTGTTTCGGGAAGGGAAATTGAAAATATACAAAAAAAAATCAAAAATGAAAAATCAAGCAAATATATTATTATAATTATAAAATAAATAAGAGGGTAACTAACTGGTGTAGTGTACAAAGACTCGACCGATTCAAAAGTAGCCAACGTGTGATACAAATGTGGATTAGTCGATTAATGAAAATATTAGTCATGGTAGATAAAATCCCATTTGAAAATATTCAATGTGAATTTGACGTATGGTACTGTTGTCATGTCCCCATACTTGGGCAATGTCAATGAGGAACGAAGAAGATTTCCGGCAAGTAGACGGTCGTCGAAAACGTCCTTATTACATTAGACATGCGCTGGCCGACAAGGTAATTTATAATAAGAGTACCTATGAGCAGCAAACAAGCTGATCTGAAGCGAACGGAAATCATTTGGGCGCATACAGTAATTCATATGACGCCCGGTACAGGGACAACAACATCATAGGCCACGCTTGTTGCAGAAGTGAAATGTACGGAACAGCAGGGGATAGTCTAAGAGAATCAGTGTTGACTCGACTCCGACACCGAGTGGCTGCTTGCCTGTGCTCGCTCCTCTTACACCTAACTTAAACTCTCATTTTCTCGACTTGTGTAAATTTTATAGTTGCAAATAAATCATATATATAATCCCACTCTTGTTTTTCTAAAAGTTCTCAGCCTTCAATATCCTAAGATATAACAACTGGCGACGAAGTGAAAAATTCAGTGTAATTTATTTGTGAAACTCATGAAGTGCTAACATTGAAAATGTGTCATGACAACGGACAATCACAGAAAATGTTCAACTCTGCTACGGAAGGCATCGAAGACTTCTTGCCCCGTTTTGAATTTCAAAACTACCGAGCCCTGACAGCAGCAAAGGACGACGAGCGAAAAAAAGCGTCATTGCTGGGATCATGCTTAGCAAGAAGCGTGATTACACAAATTCAACATAAACTAAAACCGAAGAGCATATAAGTGGCGACATACGACGAGTTGGTGGCAACTCTAACAACAATATACACGACGCAGAAATTCACAATCGGAGCGTCGGTACAGTTCATCAGGAGGAAGCAACGGGATGGCGAGACGATCGAGAGTTACGCTCGATCCATCAACGATTTGGGAAGCAAGTGCGAATACGAAGACTGCTGCCGAAGTAGACTTCTTCGAGATCAATTTACAGCCGGATTTCAATCTAGCAGGTTGATCACAGCATTAATCACGGAATGCGAAGAGAAGAACTTCGACGACACCGTGACACGAGCAAAGATACTCAAATATCGGTGGACGTAGAAGACATCGTCCCGTTGCGCCCAGCGGAAAGAGTATACCAGAATAAGCCACATCACTCACCAAGGTCGGACCGCCGCTCAAACTTACCTAGACATGACCGGTACTTGAAAAGTTTTAAGAAAATCTACAGGAAATACAAGCTGACGACGCAAGTGAACGAAAATTACGTCTGCATAAGATGTACGGCCAAAGGCAGGCACTTGGCGAAACAGTGTTTTGCATTCAAATTAAAGTGCAACAAATGCGGAAAGATAGGGCATGTTGCATAAACATGCAAATCTATGCCCAACACTAATAAGCAAAATAAAGCAAATCATATCGCCTAGGCTGACATGTGCACGCCCCCTGAAGAAATAAATGGGATGGATCACTTTACCGATAAGAAGATCCGGAACAGACCCTCAACCAGAATTCCCATGGAGCCACAAGTGACGGAGGTGAAGAATCGCTTCAACGGACTCTCTTAAGCTGAGACGAGTGACCCCAGATCGAGGACCACAAGCGGCTCCGCCAAACAAAAAAGGACGGCGACCTACGTGGAGGCATGGACAGTACAAAGAATCCGTCGTTAAGCAATGGTAGGGTGGCCAGGAAAAAAGGCAACAAAGATAACAGTAGGCAGAACATTTTTTTAGGATTGCCTACACAGAGGATGCCAAGTGTAAAATAGGAAGATCCCCATTTCATGTCCAGTGTAAATTAAACGGTCAAGAAGTGAAACTAGAACTTGACACGGGATCATCGATAAGCATTATCACAGAAAATGTGATCCGTGACATTAAAAGTGCTAGATTATGCAAAACGCACCAGAAAACGATTGATTACGGCAACAATGCCATTACGTTCACTGGGCAAACAACGCTCGCGGTAAATGTAAAAGGTACGGGCAAATTGCATACTTTTCTTGTTGTAAAAGATAATTCATCTCCATAATTCGGTCACGATTTATGTGAGAATTTTGAATCATCTGTGAATGTGACCAAGGAACTGTCGTCTGTTAGAACGGTTACTAGATGCAATCTATTCAATAGTACAGTGAGTATTTGTCTCCTAACTACAGGAGCAACGTTTGATACAATGTTATGATTAAGGTTGATAGTGACAGTAAACCAATGTTCTATCGACCACGAAGCGTTCCGTTCAGATACAGATATCTTGTAAAGGAAGAGCTAACGATTCTAGAGAGTGCAGGAATAATTAAAAGTCTGGACCACTCTGATTGGGCTTGTCCCGTAGTGGCAGTTTTAAAGCCCACTGGTAAAATACGACTGTGCGCCAACTACGCGTAAACGGTCAATAAATTCACGAAAACGATAACGTATCCAATGCCTACTTTTGACTACGTGCGAGGGAACATTGGAGAGGCAAAAGTATTTTCGCGTATAGATTTGCAAAACGCATGCCTACAACTTCCGTTAGACACAGAGTACAAAAAATACAGTCATTAATACGTCGGAGAGACTTTTCCTGTATAATTACTTACCGTTTGGCATATCTTCAGCCAGTGCAATATTCCAGTGCTTCATTTCGTAAGTTCTTCCTAGCGTACCCAATACAATATGTTACCTGGATGATGTTTTAGTACTTAGTAAAAAGCAGGAAGAACATGTAGAGGTATTGAAAAGGTATAAACAGCCTTACAGGGCGCAAGTGTCAAAATTAATATGAGCAAGTCCTGTTATTCCACGAAAAGTATTGAGTGCTTATGTCATGTTTTGTCAAACGAGGGGGCACGACCCAACCCTCTGAAAATTCAGGCTATATCAGAATCACCTTGCCCATCAAATGTTGAAGAAGTACAGAGTTTTGTGGGATTGTGTACTGATTACAATAGATTCACTGAGAATTTCAGCAGTGCATTCGCATCAATGTACGCTCTACTGAAATAAATGCTAAATTCGTGTGGGAGAAATGTCATCAGTCATGTTTTGAGACCATAAAAAAATTTTAGAGGTACTAAAATATTAAAATTGTTTGACCCACATTTCGAAACAGCAATTGAGACCGATGCTAGCAACTACGGTATAGCTGCAGTTTTATTGTAGAAACACAACGAGGCTTTCATGTTAGTTTAATTTGCCTCAAAGGCTTTAACTAGTGCCCAAATAATTACGCTCTCATTGACAAAGAGGCATTCATGCTTGGAGTCGAGAGATTCCGTGAATACTTATAGGGAGGCAGATTTCAAATTCGCACTGACCATAAACCATTATTAAAACTAATGGGGCGTGAAAACGTTACGCCAGTCAATTACAGTGCAAGATTACAAAGATGGAACTTGAGACTGAGTCAATGTAATTACACAATCGTGCATATTCCTGACGAATCAAATTGCATGAGCGATTGTCTTTCACGACTGCCGTTAGCAGAGTCAAAAGATGACTTGGAACCAACTGAACTCGTATTGCTGTTGAGCGATTTCGAATCATACAGTGTCTCAGTGAAAGACATAAGCATGGAATCCCAAAAGGATCCACAGTTATCACAAGTCAGGCATTACATTATGCATGAGTTCCCAACAACGGTAGAGGAGGTCATAAAACCATTCCAGAAGGTTAAGGATAACCTGTCACTCTTCAATAACTGCATAATGTACGGTAACAGGGTGGTGATCCCACAACGATACAGACGCAAGGTTTTAGAACTACTACATGTAAATCATCCCGGCATATTGGCGATGGAAGGGATTGCCTGTTCAATGGTGTGGAATCCTAAAATAGATGAAGACATTGAGAACTTCATTAAAGTGTGTAGCAAATGCGTGGCGAATGCCAGAATCCCTAAGCAGACCTCAAAGAATGAATGGTCAAGATCCATAAACTAATGGGTCAAGGTTACACATAAAGTAATTTAAGAAACCTGAATACGATTTAATCGGAGAACAAATGAAAACTGAGCAAAGAAATCTTCTAGAACATTGCATGAGAAAATTAAACCTTGAAATAGTCTTGGGAGCAATGAGCTCATTAGCTCAAAGTGGTTTATGAGCTCAAAAAAGTGATCAACAAACACATTGAATAATTGAACAAATAAATAGTTATCTTGTGACGGAAATGTACTTGGCACAGGGCAATAAACCATCAAGAAGTGCTACTAACTAAGTGAAGTGTAACTTTTTGAACGGCAAGAGAAAGAGAATAGAATATCAGCGCTGGAAAAATTTAAATGTGTTGACCGTCAAACTGGCCCAAAATAGCAGCTGATTGAAATGTGGGTCCCACTGTTTGGCGTGCGGGATCCTGAATCAGGTCGAAGCAGGTCGAAGCAGTTGGTATATGGAGACATGGAGACATTTATGCACTGCGAACAATGATACGCTATTATCAGTACAGTAGTATGTTATTGACTTCGTAGAACACTTTGAACACTTCACTCCACGACGTCCCTACAGTGCCCAAGTTGAACCCTTCACATTGTCCACGATAATTGCAGTTGCGAGACCTCTTAGCATCAGAACTATAATTTTTCAATTGATTATAAATAGAATTTATTTTGGTTATTTCGTACTCGATTGTTCTGTTACAGTTCACTGATCAATGTGGGATATTTTCAACCACTTAACTGTACGAAGATCCAAGAAAAAAAATGAACAAAACAGAGGAGCAACTTTGCTCACGTCCTACCCCTAACACCGGAAGGACTGTGACTGATGACACATCTTCGCTTCAGGTCCCGTCTGCTATCGAATCGGACCCAGGTTCGAATAATATTCAGGATCAATCTGCTCCTTTGCGTGAGCCTATATCTTACCCACCAACCTTTATAAGAATTTGGGAAAACAATTTTGCCACTTCAAAATTTATACCATACACTGAACGTGTCAACATATCCACACTGATTGCAGTGGAACGCGAGGAATTAGTGGAACACACGGAATCCAAAATAGGCACATTCCAAAGTCTCCAATGCATTGTAAATGTTGAAATGAGCAAACAAGTTGAGGATGCATCTGTAGATAACAAGGACTGAGTGATATACACAAAAGCTTTCCAGCTAACAGAAACCACGCTTTTGGGTGAGTTGATTGAGGATCTCGGGGTATATTTACAAAATAAATTAGAAAAACCGGAGCGAGAAGGTAGTGGCTGGAGCATTAATACAGTAACCAGTGTAGACCTTAAATTCTGCAGGACAGGGGTTAATGGAACAACACGTCTTGGCGACTATGTAATTAGGCCCAAGAAATGTTTAGGCCGGCAACATATTGAAAATATAAAGACAAAAAACAATAATTGTGTGCTCACAAGCCCCATCGCATATTTCCATTTGCGAGAACATACACACCTCTCAAAAAAAAAACGGGAATCAGACTTTACTTATCTCCCGCATAAACATTGGACATTAGACTATAACAGCTCACAAAATAAAAGGAAGGTTTTTGACTTGTCAGTGTATACAGAGTCAATTTAGAAGCGTGAGGAGCGCACGATCCATCTTGTGCAAATCTTAGATGCCAACCATTTCTCGCTCATTCCCTGTTTCTCTACATTTATGAAAACATTTAGAAATTCAAAGTTTACAAAACACTTTTTATGTCCATTTTGTATGCAGGGCATGGACGAAAGCAAAAAAGTTGGACACGTAAAATTGTGTTCGTCCAGTACAGGCTTGCAAAACATCAGTATGCCTGAAGAAGGCGAAATGTACCAATTCTCAGCCTTGCATGCAACAATGCAACCACCGGTTGTTTGTTATTATGGCTTTGAATTTGTTGTGGAACCATGCCAAGAGAGAAAAAAATGTAGTCAGCGTTCACAAGTTGTGCATGAACAGTTATACTCTACTGGATAAAGACGGTAAAATTGTAAGGCACAAAGTGGTCGATTTGACTTCCGTTCCGCTTGAGGAGATGTAGACACATCTCGTCAAAAATATGTTGCTGGATTAAAATGATTCCATGGATACCTTACCATTGTTCCCGAACCCGTCCTCACAAAACAAGATTTAAAAAAATATTGCGTAAGCAAAACATGTGAGTGCTGCGGAGACACTTTTGGAGAAAACGGTAAAAAAAAGTTCGCTACCATAATCACTACATCGAGGGCGTTTTTAGACCCATAAAGAAGTGATATCTGGCAACTATATTGGGGATCTGTGTTTGAATTGCAACATCAGAATCACGGAGAAATTCAGGTTTATGACTTGCATAGCTCACAATACATCAGCCTATGAATAAGATTTATATTAAGAAGAGTGGGCTGTACTAACTTATCGAATATCCGTGTGTTTTCAAAACAGTCAGACACGATGTTTAGCATCTCTGTCTCCTTGAACGATGCCACGAGCAAGTATGGTGTCAAGTTCGTCGACTCATACTTGTTCCTCAACTCAAGTTCAGACAGTCTTGCCAAAAAACTTGAAGATAGTGCCCATGACATGCCGCTCCTCAAATCCCATTTCACAAGTCTCGGGTACAGTGACAAGGTTCTAGAACTCGCTACTCGAAAAGATCACTTCTGCTATGAGGCCATCACATCGGATTAAGTGCTGGACCAAACTGACATCCCATCGCAACAAGACTTTTACAGTCGACTTCGAGGCAAAGGAATATCAGACTCTGATTATGCTGAAGTGATTGAAATGTGGCAGGCAGCCAACTGCAAGACCCTTCGTGACTACTTGATAATTTACCTGTTAATAGACACGTTGCTACTGGCCAAAGTCTTCCAAAAGTTTACGGAGACCATGGCACGTGATTACACCATGGATCCCGTCCATTTTGTGAGCGCCCCTGTCTTTGCAATGCAAGCTGTCCTCAACGAAGGCAAGATGAAACTGTCGTTGGTCAAAGATCTCGATCTACTCCACTTGATTGTCAAAAATACAAGAAGCGGATTTGTGACGTTCACAGAAGGTCTTACCAAGATAAACAACCCCCGATGCAAAGACGTTGACCCTAAACTGCCTGTGTCTTCAGCAGCAATGTGTGACTTTAACAGTCTTTATGGTGGATGCTTGAGTGAGCCCCCTATCATTAGTGAAATCCACGAGCTCACACCCGAAGAAATTCAAGCCTTTGACTTGGTAAACGCCGACTGTTCTGGTGAGCACACGTACATTGTCTATATCGACGCCCAAGTCAGCGACGAAGTTGCACGACAAAACAGACGAGCTGCCACTCCTGCTGCATCACAAAGAAGTCAGCTTGGACGATGTTTCGCCCTCCACAAAAAATCAATTGGCAGGCTCGGAACATCTCAAAAACAGGAAACAAGCAGATCGTAAGCTGTATGTTAGTCATCTACCCCGAACTGACTATCTCGTGGCCCTGTAATTATTGCAAGTACTCCTCAGACAAGGACTGGAAGTCACCAAGGTTCACCGAATTTTTCGAATCAATCAGGAACCTGTCTTCAAATCCTTCATTATGAAAAATATCCAAAAATGTCAAGAGTCTAGTCTACGAACTCATTCGAAAAGTCCCTATATAAGCTTTTATGAAAAAGTATATAGGGCAAGTTTTTTTTCAATCCACTCAACAGAAGTCTAGTGGCAAAGGCCGTGTGCACAGCCAACGTGTTCCTAAAACACGCTGCCAACCGACTCCTGAAAAACTGCAAAGCTATCGTCATGATCCTCAAGCAAAAACTTTTTCGAATGGTTCACCCACTTCAAGTTGGATTCCTCGCGCTTGAAAAAGCTAAAGCAAAAGTCTACAGCTTCTTTTATGACACTCTGAAACCACGCTACGAGTACAGCGTCTCACCCATCTTCTCGGATGAGTTCAAAGGTGTGGATGACATTGAGACGGAAATGCGTAAACCTCCTCTGGCTGAATACATGGACTTCTCCAACTACCCCAAAAATCATCCCTTGTGCGATGAATCAAAGAAAGGACAGCTGAGACTACTGAAAAGTGAAACAGTCAACGACTACCCGAGTGAAATCATTTGCTTGCAACCAAAGTATTACAGTATGTTGCTCGAGTTCGACGCCACAAAATCAGCTGCTAAGGGAGTCAATTACCAGACACAAGCCAAAATTAGACATGAACCATACAAAGACATACATAACCAGAAAACATACACACACTTTGAGACCACACACAACATTCGCGCACAAGCATGCCAGCTTCAAACTGTAGGCACTATTACAAATTGCCTCAGTAAGTTTGAAAATAAGCGCTACTATGTTGACGCGTGCACAACTCCTGCCTATGGTCATCCAGACATTCCTCAAAAATCCATTGAAGTTGAACCTACCGTCACTAAAAAGAGGAAGCGATGTGACGTGGATGATGATACTAATGAAAACATATATTTAACTTGGAAGAGACATAAGCCTGGGGAAGCCGTCTATGGCAAGTACACTCGCGTGCATGACGAAGGTACATTCACGTCTTCAGGTTGTATTCTCTAAGTGTTCCTAGGATGTAAATATTCCTAGGATAAAAATATTTCCTAATATGTAAATGTTCCTATGTAACCATGCTACAATGTAATAAATAAATAAATATAAACTTGAACATGTATGTTTCATTGTCCACAGTCATACGGACTGAAAATGCGTGAACGTTTAATGGAAGCGTATAATACCCTAAATAAGTTAATGTGCGAGCAATGAAAGCAAGTAGAAATAACAGCGGTGCCTGCGACACTAAATAAAGCTATATATAAGTATACTATTGAAAAGAATAAAATCCTACACATTTTCTCGACTTGTGTAAATTATATAGTAGCAAATAAATTATATGATCCCATTATTGTTTGTCTAGAAGTCCTCAGCCGTCAATATCTTAAGATATAATAACTGTTCGATAGGATGTAAACATTTTCCGGCATTGTTGCCATTCACTCATAAAATTATTTATAGCCTGTTTCGTTCAAATTTTAAGCAGTAGGTAAAAATTGGTCTAACTTATTAGTCGTGTGACGTGTCTTAATAAAAGAAGTGCTGTCGGGGTCGATGTGCGGACTAGGCTTTGAAATAAAGGGGAACGAGCAATCCACTTATCTTCAGGGTGACGACGTGGTATCAGCTTCAGGGTGACGGACGTGGTATCAGCTTCAGGGTGACGGACGTGGTATCAGCTTCAGAGTGACGGACGAGGTATCATCTTCAGGGTGACGGACGTGGTATCAGCTTCAGAGTGACGACGTGGTATCAGCTTCAGGGTGACGGACGTGGTATTAGCTTCAGGGTGACGGATGAAGTATCAGCTTCAGGGTGACGGACGTGGTATCAGCTTCAGGGTGACGGACGTGGTATCAGCTTCAGGGTGACGGACGTGGTATCAGTTTGAGGGTGACGGACGAGGTATCAGCTTCAGGGTGACGGACGAGGTATCAGCTTCAGGGTGACGGACGTGGTATCAGCTTCAGGGTGACGGACGTGGTATCAGCTTCAGGGTGACGGACGAGGTATCAGCTTCAGGGTGACGGACGTGGTATCAGCTTCAGGGTGACGGACGTGGTATCAGCTTCAGGGTTACAAACGTGGTATCAGCTTCAGGGTGACGGACGACGTATCAGTTTGAGGGGGACGAACATGGTATCAGCTTCAGGGTGACGGACGTGGTATCTGCTTCAGGGTGACGGACGTGGTATCAGCTTCAGGGTTACGAACGTGGTATCAGCTTCAGGGTGACGGACGAGGTATCAGCTTCAGGGGACGAACATGGTATCAGCTTCAGGGTGACGGACGAAGTATCAGCTTCAGGGTGACGGACGAGGTATCAGCTTCAGGGTGACGGACGAGGTATCAGCTTCAGGGTGACGGACGTGGTATCAGCTTCAGGGTGACGGACGTGGTATCAGCCTCAGGGTGACGAACGAGGTATCAGCTTCAGG
>SDVV010034375.1:0-11181 GCA_016164225.1 Gammarus roeselii
ATTTACCATAAGATGATATGTTTATAGGCAAATATATATACACAAGACAGTATTCAAATAAATTCTGTGACACCCTTGCTAACGTACAAACCTAGCCATGAATCTTCAACGACAAATTTTCTACATGCCGTCATGTATTATATGAACAAATAATACTATACATACTTTTTTAAGCGGAATAGCATGTTTACCAATAACGTTTGAAGAATAAAAAAAACAATAATTTCAACCTTAGCTAACGCTGTATGTATATTTTTCATACAGGTGCTCGAAAAAAAAAACAGAAATTGATTCGCAAGAAATTGATGGTTACATGAGGAAACCCATTTATGTATCGAATGAAACTATCTATTTATGAATCAAATACTGTCGTAGCCAGTGTTCAATACACACTCGTTAGATATCACGTGGTTGAATATTGTTTTCACTACGTTGGTATATCTTTAGTATGATCTAAGACAACTACTATTTACCTCAATGTGGGATATGTCTATTACGCTTAACCAATTTACCAGTGTTATATCTTAAGATATTGAAGGCTGACGATTTATAGATGAACAAGAGTGGAATTATTTATCTGATTCTTTTGCAACTATACAATTTATAGAAATCGAGAAAATGGGAATTTAAGTTAGGAATAAGAGGAGTGGGCACAGGCAAGTAACCAGTCGGTATCGGGGTCGAGTCAACACTGACTCTCCCGGACTATCCCTTGTGGCTCCATCCATTTCACTTCCGTCACAAGCGTGGCCTATAACGTTGTTGTCCCTGTACCGGGCGTCATCTTAATTGCTGTATGCGCCCAAGTGATTTCCGTTCGCTTCAGATCAGCTTGTTTGCTGCTCATAGGTTCTCGTATTATAAATTACCTTGTCAGACTATACTACCCGACCTTCCGGCCAGTGCATGTCTAATGTAATAGGGATGTTATTGATGAGCGTCTACTTGCCAGAAATCTTCTTCGTTACGCATTGACAGTGACCAAGTATGGGTACATGACACAAAGTCTGTCAGGTTGGCGAGAGTTTTGGCAAAGATGTCCAAGATGAGACTATAAAGTTTATGCTTGTCTCACTGCCGAATTGATAGCAGTTACATTTAAATCTTTATTTCAAATATATCATTATCATCATCATTATCATTAAACCTTCTCAGAATTCGCTACATTTGGTTCTACTGATCTTGGACTACGCATTCAATATGTTGGATACGCTTGACACATTTAATGGAGGGATCAAATAGTGCGCCCAAGGCCGTGTTGGATCAATCCAAGAATTGAGGCTAGGATTGAATTTTGAGGAACAGTAAAGAGTTGTCAAAATAATTTAGAACAAACCTTTTTAGGAAAAAAATTAAATAATTGAGAACACGTCGAGAAAACATAAATAATTGAATTCAAGCTGACAGAAAACCATTTCTTCTCCATGCCGAAATCTCTCAAATCCTTATCCGTAAACATCCAAGTTTCAGCTAACGTGTTGAGAGATGTTGCACTAATTTCCGTTAGGCTGATCAGCAGCCCATGCATAGCCTAGTATCGTATGCCAGACGTCATAATAGTGCGCTTCATTTTGGGCCAGGATTAAACTGGGGTAACATGGAACAGAATTCATCATATTTTTAGAACGAGCAGTTCTGCATGAGCATTTAGGCAAGTTAAAATACGCAAAAAACTGTATAAAAAAATCTGGATTTACTACAGCGTGCAATATAATGATCATATATCAGATAAAACATGTTTCTCTTATTTCCCTGGTAAATTTACATCAGGTAACAGATTTTTGTCTCTGGCAAGAGAAGGTGACGCAATTCCCGTTTGTCTTGAAGGTGCCAGGTCCCTTTTGAGCAAATGAATTAGAGTCCGTGGATCAACATGACACCACAATACCACCGATGGCTTCAAGCAACAGAACAATAATTCTACGGATAATTTGCGACCAGGTCATTTCTGGGTGTGGTGGCGTTATCCACTGCCCTATGTCATTATTACGCACATCACATGTTGAACAAATCAAATTTAGTATACACGTCATGCTGATACTTATTGAATCGAATAAAAGGAGTTTAAATGAAGTTAAAGAAGTACGTTTTTTCGAGTATACAACACATGTATAACAAAGCCAACAACACACCGGGGCACCCTTGCACCGCGCCCACACTTCAACATGCTTCACCGTGTTCAAGGAAAGTGGCGGCCTCCATTTCTATAAAGGGGAGCGCATTTTTTAACCCAAATCCATAAGATCCAATCGAGTATCGACAATAACTTACATTTGCAAGAGTCCTCCAGGGACTCGTGAATTGCGGCTCCGCTCACGCTGTAAAATGAAAGAAAATGATTTGAGGTGATTTGCATTCAGGGCCCAACGCATCGAACTGATTGGAGTAATGACAGCTCTATCAGGGGAAGAGTGGGAGGGTGATGGATGGAGGGGGGGGATGGTAATGGGAAGGAGGGGAGGTTAGATAAGAAGGGGATGGGGATGGACTATTATTATACATTTCTTTAAATGAGGACATGGAGCAAAGATCACATCAACAAAGTAAAGCCGTCCAACCAGGCAATAAGGTATCGAATGATGATGCTAGGTGAGGAGGTATAGGACGGCAATATTAGGTGAGGAGGTATAGTACGGCAATATTAGGTGAGAAGGTATCGGACGGCAATATTAGGTGAAGAGGTATAGGACGGCAATATTAGGTGAGGAGGTATAGGACGGCAACGCTAGGTTAGGAGGTATAGGACGGCAACGCAAAGTTAGGAGGTATAGGACGGCAATACTAGGTTAGGAGGTATAGGAAGGCAATATTAGGTGAGGAGGTATAGTACGGCAATCCCTAGGTTAGGAGGTATAGGACGGCAACGCTAGGTTAGGAGGTATGGGACGGCAATACTAGGTTAGGAAGTATAGGACGGCAATATTAGGTGAGGAGGTATAGTACGGCAGCGCTAAGTTAGGAGGTATAGGACGGCAACGCTAGGTTAGGAGGTATAGGACGGCAATATTAGGTTAGGAGGTATAGGACGGCAATATTAGGTGAGGAGGTATAGTACGGCGACGCTAGGTTATGAGGTAAAGGACGGCAATACTAGGTTAGGAGGTATAGGACGGCAATATTAGGTGAGAAGGTATAGGACGACAATATTAGGTTAGAAGGTATAGTGCGGCAATACTAGGTTGGGAGGTATAGGACGGCAATACTAGGTTAGAAGGTATAGGACGGCAATATTAGGTTATGAGGTATAGGACGGCAATATTAGGTGAGGAGGTATAGTACGGTGACGCTAGGTTAAAAAGTAAAGGACGCCAATACTAGGTTAGGAGGTATAGGACGGCAAAACTAGGCTAGGAGGTATAGGACGGCAATATTAGGTGAGGAGGTATAGTACGGCAACGCTAGGTTAGGAGGTATAGGACGGCAATACTAGGTTAGGAGGTATAGGACGGCAATACTAGGTTAGGAAGTATAGGACGGCAAAACTAGGCTAGAAGGTATAGGACGGCAATATTAGGTGCGGAGGTATAGTACGGCAACGCTAAGTTAGGAGGTATAGGACGACAATTCTAGGTTAGGAGGTATAGGACGCCAATACTAGGTTAGGAGGTATAGGACGGCAAAACTAGGCTAGGAGGTATAGGACGGCAATATTAGGTGAGGAGGTTTAGTACAGCAACGCTAGGTTAGGAGGTATAGGACGGCAATACTAGGTTAGGAGGTATAGGACGGCATTACTAGGTTAGGAGGTATAGGACGGCAATATTAGGTGAGGAGGTATATGACGGCAATATTAGGCTAGGAGGTATAGGACGGCAATACTAGGTTAGGAGGTATAGGACGGCAATATTAGGTTAGAAGGTATAGGACGCCAATATTAGATGAAGAGGTATAGTACAGCAATATTAGGTTAGAAGGGAAAGAGTACAACAATACTAGGTTAGGAGGTATAGGACGGCAATATAAGGGTAGGACGTACAGGACGGTTGTACTAGGTTAGGAGGTATAGGACGGCAATATTAGGTGAGGAGGTATAGGACGGCAATATTAAGTTAGGAGTTATAGTACGGCAATACTAGGTTAGGAGGTATACTACAGCAATATTAGGTTAGGAGGTACAGTACGGCAACACTAGGTTAGGAGGTATAGAACAGCAATATTAAGTTATGAGGTATAGGACGGTAATACTAGGCTAGGAGGTATAGGATGGCAATACTAGGTTAGTAGGTATAGTACGGCAATATTAGGAGAGGAGGTATAGGACGGCAATATTAGGTTAGGAGGTATAGGACGGCAATAATAGATGAGTAGGTATAGTACGGCGACGCTAGGTTAGGAGGTAAAGGACGCCAATACTAGGTTAGGAGGTATAGGACGGCAAAACTAGGCTAGGAGGTATAGGACGGCAATATTAGGTGAGGAGGTATAGTACGGCAACGCTAGGTTAGGAGGTATAGGACGGCAATACTAGGTTAGGAGGTATAGGACGGCAATACTAGGTTAGGAGATATAGGACGGCAAAACTAGGCTAGAAGTTGTAGGAGGGCAATATAAGGTGCGGAGGTATAGTACGGCAACGCTAAGTTAGGAGGTATAGTACGGCAATACTAGGTTAGGAGGTATAGGACGCCAATACTAGGTTAGGAGGTATAGGACGGCAAAACTAGGCTAGGAGGTATAGGACGGCAATATTAGGTGAGGAGGTATAGTACGGCAATGCTAGGTTAGGAGGTATAGGACGGCAATACTAGGTTAGGAGGTATAGGACGGCAATACTAGGTTAGGAGGTAAAGGACGGCAATATTAGGTGAGGAGGTATAGGACGGCAATATTAGGTTAGGAGGTATAGGACGGCAATACTAGGTTAGGACGTATAGGACGGCAATATTAGGTTAGAAGGTATAGGACGCCAATATTAGATGAAGAGGTATAGTACAGCAATATTAGGTTAGGAGGTAGAGTACAACAATACTAGGTTAGGAGGTATAGGACGGCAATATAAGGGTAGGACGTACAGGACGGTTGTACTAGGTTAGGAGGTATAGGACGGCAATATTAGGTGAGGAGGTATAGGACGGCATTATTAAATTAGGAGTTATAGTACGGCAATACTAGGTTAGGAGGTATACTACAGCAATATTAGGTTAGGAGGTACAGTACGGCAACACTAGGTTAGGAGGTATAGAACAGCAATATTAAGTTATGAGGTATAGGACGGCAATACTAGGCTAGGAGGTATAGGATGGCAATACTAGGTTAGGAGGTATAGTACGGCAATATTAGGTTACTAGGTATAGTACAGCAATACTAAGTTAGGAAGTATAGGACGGCAATACTAGGTTAGAAGGTATAGGACGGCAATATTAGGAGAGGAGGTATAGGACGGCAATATTAGGTTAGGAGGTATAGTGCGGCAATACTAGGTTAGTAGGTATAGGACGGCAATACTAGGTTAGGAGGTATAGGACGGCAAGATTAGGTTAGGAGGTATAGGATGCCAATATTAGGTGAAGAGGAATAGGACAGCAATATTAGGTTAGAAGGTGTAGTACGGTAATACTAGGTTAGGAGGTAGAGGACAGCAATATTATGTTAGGAGGTATAGGACGGCAATACTAGGTTGGGAGGTATAGAACGGTAATATTAGGTTAGGAGGTATAGGACAGCAATATTAGGTTAGGAGGTATAGTACGGCAATGTTAAGTTAGGAGGTATAGGACGGCAATGTTAGGTTAGGAGATATAGGACGAGAATATTAGGTTGGGAGGTATAGTAAGGCAATACTAAGCTAGGAGGTATAGGACAGCAATATTAGGTTAGGAGGTATTGTACGTCAATACTAGGTTTGTAGGTATGGTACGACAATTTGAAGCGAGAATATATGAGGTTTAGAACCGTAATGCGAGGTGAGGAGGAATAGGACGGTGAAGAGGCATAGCATTGTAAGGAATTGTGATTATGAAGACGCGATCATGTCATATGGACAGAAGAGATGAACTGTGGCTATGATGAATAAGACGGCGATATATATGGGTTATGAGGGATTACACGGTGATAGAATCAATGAGAAGTTATGAGCGATAGGAGGATGATTTGATGAGATTCTGCGGGACAAAAGGGTGATGATACAAGGAGTGAGGTTACTACGTATAAGTCGATGGACAAAGGCTATGAGGAAAAGAGTGGTCATGGATGAAAGAGTTTGGTTAATTGTTGTAGGAAGGTGATGGGATAAAGTGGTCATGGATGAAAGAGTTTGGTTAATTGTTGTAGGAAGGTGATGGGATAAAGTGGTCATGGATGAAAGAGTTTGGTTAATTGTTGTAGGAAGGTGATGGGATGAAGTGGTCACGGATGAAAGAGTTTGGTTAATTGTTGTAGGAAGGTGATGGGATAAAGTGGTCATGGATGAAAGAGTTTGGTTAATTGTTGTAGGAAGGTGATGGTATAAACTGGTCATGGATTAAAGATTTTGGTGATTTGTTTAGGAAAGTGATGGGATAAAGTGGTCATGGATATAAGAGATTGGTTAATTAGTGTAGGAAGGTGATGCGATGAAATTACGAAGGTTATGAGGGCGCTGGAAGTTATGAGAGATTAAAATTATAATATGGAAGGAGTGAGGTGTAAAGGAATAGGAGGGTGATGGACAGACGTTATCGGGACTAGGATGGTGACGGAACTGGGCTACGAGGAATAACGTGTCGGTACCTGCAATAAGTGTGACTGAAAGAGGTTGGAGGCGCTCAATGACGAGTAAGGTTGAGGGAGATGAGGGTATAGTAAAGTGTCGGTGCCTGCAAGAAGTGAGACTGGAAGAGGTTAGAGGCGCTCAATGACGAGAAAGGTTGAGGGAGATGAGGGTATAATAAAGTGTCGGTGCCTGCAAGAAGTGAGACTGGAAGAGGTTGGAGGCGCTCAACGACGAGTAAGGTTGAGTGAGATGAGGGTATAGTAAAGTGTCGGTGCCTGCAAGAAGTGAGACTGGAAGAGGTTGGAGGCGCTCAATGACGAGTAAGGTTGAGGGGAAGGAGGGTATAGTAATAGGTGTTGTGAGGGGGGCGGGGTGGGACGTTTCACTAAATGTGTGGGTGAGGATTATGTGAACGATTTATGGAGAGGAGATTGGTGGATTGAGTGGCTGGAGGGCGAATAGAGGGGTTGATGAATTGCCAAAATACAAGTGAAGTGTGGATGCGACGGTATTAGGTTGAGACGAGTTGTGCTGCGTAGTCTAAGGAGTGTTGTGCTGCACAGTCTAAGGAGTGTTGTGCTGCGCGATCTAAAGAGAGTTGTGCTGCATAGTCTAAGTAGTGTTGGGCTGCGTAGTCTAAAGAGTGTTGTGCTGCGTAGTCTAAGGAGTGTTGTGCTGAGTAGTCTAAAGAGAGTTGTGCTGCGTAGTCTAATGAGTGTTGTGCTGCGTAGTCTAGGGAGTGTTGTGCTGCGTAATCTAAGGAGTGTTGTGCTGAATGGTCTAAAGAGAGTTGTGATGCGTAGTCTAAAAAGAGTGGTGCTGCGTAGTTTAGGGAATGTTGTGTTGCGTTTAGTGCATAAAAGTATTGTGCTGCGTAGCCCAAGGAGTGTTGTGCTGCGTAGTGCTAATGAGTGTTATGCTGTCTAGTCTAATAAGTATTGTACTGCGTAATGCTGAGGAATTTCTTGTTGCCTAGTGTTAAGGATTGTTGAGATTGCCTAGTGCCAAGCAGTATTATGCTGCATACATCCTGTAGACTAAGTAGTCCAAGGAGTGTTGTTCTGCGTAGTGCTGAAGAGTTTCGTGTTGCATAGTGTTAAGGAGTGTTGAGCTGCGAAGTGCTAATGAGGGTTGTGTTGTGTAGTGCTAGGATTGTTCGGATGCGTAGTGCTGTGAAGCGTTGTGCTGCGTTGTAAAAAGAAGTGTGGTGCTGCGTAGTCCTAAGGAGGATTGTGCTGCATAGTGCTAAAGAGCATTGTGCAGAGTAGTGCTAAGGAGTGTTGTGCTGCGTAATGCTAAAGAGCGTTGTGCTGTGTATAGCGCTGAGGAGCGTTGTGCTGCGTATAACGCTGAGGAGCGTTTTGTTGCGTATAGTGCTAAGAAGCGTTGTGTTGCGTATAGTTTTGAGGATTTTTGTACGGCGTATAATGCTAAGGAGCGTTGTGCTGCGTTTATCGCTAAGGAGCGTTGTGCTGCGTATATCGCTAAGGAGCGTTGTGCTGCGTTTAGTGCTAAGGAGCGTTGTGTTGCGTATAGTTTTGAGGATTTTTGTACGGCGTATAATGCTAAGGAGCGTTGTGCTGCGTATATCGCTAAGGAGCGTTGTGCTGCGTATATCGCTAAGGAGCGTTGTGCTGCGTATAGTGCTAAGGAGCGTTGTGCTGCGTATAGTGCTAAGGAGTGTTGTGCTGCGTATATCGCTAAGGAGTGTTGTGCTGCGTATAGTGCTAAGGAGCGTTGTGCTGCGTATAGTGCTAAGGAGCGTTGTGCTGCGTATAGTGCTAAGGAGTGTTGTGCTGCGTTGGGCTAAAGAGCGTTGTGTTGCGTACTGTGCTAAGGAGCGTTGTTCTGCGCAATGCTAAAGAGCGTTGTGCTGTGTATAGCACTGAGGAGCGTGGTGCTGCGTATGGTGCAAAGGAGCGTTGTGCTGCGTATAGCGCCAAGGAGCGTTGTGCTGCGTATAGTGCTGAGAAGCGTTGTGCTGTGGATAGTTTTAAGGAGTAATGTGCTGCGTGTAATGCCAAGGATTGTTGTGCTGCGTATAATGTTAAGGAGCGTTGTGCTGCGTATAATGCTAAGGAGTGTCGTGCTGCGTATAGTGCTAAGGAGCGTTGTGCTGCGTATAGTGCTAAGGAGCGTTGTGCTACGTATAATGCTAAAGAGCGCTGTGCTGCGTATAGTGGTAGGAAGTGTTGTGTTGCGTATAGTGCTAAGGAGTGTTGTGCGACGTATAGTGCTAAGAGGCGTTGAGCTGCTCATAGTGCTAGGAAGCGTTGTGCTACGTATAGTGCTAAGGAGCGTTGTGTTGCGTATAGTTTTAAGGAGTAATGTGCTGAGGAGTGTTATGCTGCGTAATGCTAGGGAGCGTTGTGCTGCGTATAGCGCTGAGAAGCGTTGTGCTGCGTATAGCGCTGAGGAGCATTGTGCTGCGTATAGTGCTAAGGAGCGTTGTGTTGCGTATAGTTTTAAGAAGTAATGTGCTAAGGAGTGTTGTGCTGCGTAATGCTAAGGAGCGTTGTGCTGCGTATAGTGCTAAGGAGCGTTGTGCTGCGTATAGCGCTGATGAGCGTTGAGCTGCGTATAGTGTTAAGGAGCGTTGTGTTGCGTATAGTGCTAAGGAGCGTTGTGTTGCGTATAGCACTGAGGAGCGTTGTGCTGCGTATAGTGCTACGAAGCGTTGTGCTGCGTATAGCGCTGAGGAGCTTTGAGCTGCGCATAGTGCTAAGGAGCGTTGTGCTACGTATAGTGCTAAGGAGCGTTGTGTTGCGTATAGTTTTAGGGAGTAATGTGCTATGGAGTGTTGTGCTGGGTAATGCTAAGAACCGTTGTGCTGCGTATAGTGCTAAGGAGCGCTGTGCTGCGTATAGCGTTGAGGAGCGTTGTATTGTGCATTGTGCTTAGGAGCGTTATGCTGCGTATAGTGCTAAGGAGCGTTGTGGTGCGTATAGCACTGAGGAGCGTTGTAATGCGTATAGTGCTAAGGAGCGTTGTGCTGCGTATAGTTTTAAGGAGTAATAAGCTGCGTATAATGCTAAGGAGTGTTGTGCTGCGTATAGTGTCATGGAGCGTTGTGCTGCGTATAGTGTCAAGGAGTGTTGTGCTGCGTATAGTGCTGTGGAGCGTTGTGCTGCGTATAGTGTCAAGGAGCGTTGTGCTGCGTATAATGCTAAGGCGCGTTGTGCTGTGTATGGTTTTAAGGAGTAATATGCTGCGTATAATGCTAAGGAGAGTTGTGCTGCGTTAGGGTAAAGAGCGTTGTGATGCGTATAGTGCTAAAGAGCATTGTGCTGCGTATAGTGCTAAGGAGCGTTGTGCTGCGTATAGTTTTAAGGAGTAATGTGCTTAGTATAATGCTAAGAAATGTTGTGCGGCTTATAGTGTCAAGGAGCGTTGGGCTGCGTATAGTGTTAAGGAGCGTTGTGCTGCATATAGTGCTAAGGAGCGTTGTGCTGCGTATAGCATTGAGGGACGTTATGCTGCGTATAGTGCTAAGGAGCGTTGTGCTGCGTATAGTTTCAAGGAGTAATGTGCTGCGTTTAATTCTAAGGAGTGTTGTGCTGCGTATAGTGTCAGAGAGTGTTGTGCTGCGTATAGCGCTGAGGAGCGTTGTGCTGCGTATAGCGCTGAGGAGCGTTGTGCTGCGTATAATGCTGAGGAGTGTTGTGCTGCCTAGCGCTAAAGAGCGTTGTGCTGCGAACAGTGCTGTGGAGCGTTGTGCTGCGTATAGGGCTAAGGAGCGTTGTATTGCGAATAGTGCTAAGGAGCGTTGCGCTGCGTATAGTTTTAAGGAGTAATGTGCTGCGTATAATGCTAAGAAGTATCGTGCTGCGTATAGTGCTAAGTAGTGTTGTGCTGCGTATAATGTTAAGGAGTGTTGTGCGCGTATATTGCTGAGGAGCGTAGTGCTGCGCATAGTGCTAAGGAGCGTTGCGCTGCGTATAATGCTAAGGAGTGTTGTTTTGCGTATAGTTTTAAGGAGTAATGGGCTAAGGAGTAGTGTGCTGCGTAATGTTAAAGAGCGTTGTGCTGTGTATAGTGCTAGGGAGCGTTGTGCTGTGTATAGTGTTGGGGAGCGTTGTGCTGCATATCGTGCTGAGTGTTGTGTTGCGTATAGTATTTAGCAGTGTTGTGCTGCGTATAATGCTAAGAAGTGTTGTGCTGCGTATAGTAAAGATGAGTGTTGTGCTGCGTATAATGCTAAGGAGCGTTGTGCTGCGTATAATGCTAAGGAGGGTTGTGTTGCGTATAGTTTTAAGGAGAAATGTGCTAAGGAGTGTTGTGCTGCGCAATGCTAAAGAGCGTTGTGCTGCGTATCGTATAGTGCTAAGTTGTGTTGTGCTGCTTATAGTGCTAAGGAGTGTTGTGCCGCGTATAATGCTTCATTAGTGTTGTGCTGCGTATGATGCTAAGGAGTGTTGTGCTGCGTATAATGCTAAGGAGTGTTGTGACGAAGATTGTCGTATTACATTGTGTTGAGGAATGTTACTATG
>SDVV010034376.1:0-11181 GCA_016164225.1 Gammarus roeselii
ATAATGAACAACAGTTAGTAAGCAAGTATACCCGAATACAATGATCTAAAGAACAAAAAAAACTACATAAATACAATGAACATTAATAATTCATATAAATTAAAATGTTCATAACATAAATCCTTCGCAATATATATTCGAAAGCAAGGGCTGAAAGCCCCCCGCCCCTCTTCCACCCCTTCGCGTAGCCCGCCTGCCTTGTTAGTGACTCCACCCACATCCGGTCCCACCCGAATGACTCCAGCCACATGGTCGCCCCAAGGTCGCCCATCCATACGCCCGCCGATAAAACTGCCTCGAATTGCATTTAGGTTTCGTTATAACTACTCCCGCGACAAAGATGCTTGTTTTCAACTAAATGGCGGGGATAAGCATGTGTAAATTATTTGAGTATAAGCTGAAGATTCTCAAAATTTTCACAATAAGGTAAAAGTTTCTCAACATTTATCTGTTATGACAAAAATTGGTAATGTTATCAATAAGTTTAATGACAATTGGTGCCTCGTAGGTTTCGTTTCTTACCAGATTATGTAACCGAGTGACCTTGTTGTTCGGTCGAGTGCGCATCATTTCATTATATTCACTTAGATGGATAGCTCATCGTTAGAAAATCTAGTGACCTGAACTAAATTCGAGGGACTGTCATCAGAGGTTACATAAATGAAGCCAGATGTTATCAGGCTGAATATTATACAAAAGAAGATGGATTGTTTCAAGAAAATGATAGAATATTTCCGTGCATACAAAATATCAATAATTGGTATTTGAAAGATGGTCACTCATTGAACACCCCAGCTCTTGCTCGTTGAAACATGATGCGGCGAACACAGTCGAAATTTTGGCAATCCGTTTAATGGTTTATCTGGATAAATGCCTACGTGTTTATCATTACTTAGGCCTTTATCCAGGACCATCATTGGGAAGGTGATGTTTAAAGCTGCTTTCTCTCACTTGCCTGCCTTTCTCAGAACTAAGAGCCTTCGAATAAGCGAAGACCACAGGTTTCCAATTTTAGCTGCTGGGTTTCAGGACAGGCAGTCCTGAAATTCGTATTGTAGTTTTCCTGAAATGGAATGACTGCAACATTTCTGAAAAGTTCAAAGGGACACCGCGCGTATTAGATCAGCTTCTTGAGAAATATAATGACAAAAATTGATTACAATTTTTCCTGTGTCTGATTCATCATTTTGTCTCGAATTTGTTCGGAACACTGCAGCTATTAAACAAAAGATCCAGAAGCGGTCGCTGGAGCATGTAGGGCCCCACAACGAGCAATTAGTATGTTTATTCAGAGTAATAACGCATTTTATTTTGAACATTTGCAGCGGGATAGAAACGGCCTACATAATCGCGTTAAAATTACAGATGTTAAATCGGTCTACTACCCTACAACGATCTCAGCTCGTAGGGGAAGTGGACATGGTTCTCGGATCTGCTGCAGGCGCACAATCGCGTTAATATTACAGATGGTAAATCAGTCTCGGTGCGGATCCGAGAACAAAGTCACTACCCTACAACGATCTCAGCTCGTAGGGGAAGTGGACATGGTTATCGGGGCTGCTGCAGGCGCATAATCGCATTAATATTACAGATCTTAACTGCATATGCGATAGTACGTGCAATGCGTGAAACCCTTCTATTTTCTAGCTGTGATTCCATGAATATACCTGGGGTTCCAGTCTTCCAATTCAAGATCATATACTGAGCCTACGGCTTCATCTCTTCAACCTCTACCTTTGTGAAAAGGGTTAGTACATTCCTCATTTAATGCTTATCGAACATAGTTGCAATGCGGTCGATAATATACAGTGATCTTTTACGTCTACGACGAATAAGTATACCCATCTGTTATCTTCAAATCCAATAAACACTAAGATAAAATAATAAAATTCTATTAGACACGTTTTTGGATTTATAGGCCAACTATCGTTATATCAATGATAGCTGTAGATAGTTCGGACATTTTTATATTTGTTTTAAATCACACTATTTTTAAAGTATGTAATTTGTACTATTTACATTTTTTTTAAGTATGGATGATTGTGAACTTGCATTAATTGAAATGAAAACATTTGTGAAGATCTTGAAAATTAAATTGATATTATAAAATATGACCATTGTTTGAAACCGTCAATTTTCTCTGTACACCTTTTTTTGTATATTAAGAGTTATGTGAACAGAAGATTTGTCATAGCTCTGTTCTCAATTGTTAATGGCCATCAATCAGCTCAACCCAACCATCGCCAGAAGCAATCATTTGGACAGAAACTGGCTTGCAGGGGCTTGCAATTTTGCTATTGAATTACCACCGTGACCAAGACACATCAATAAGAAGCACCACAATCTCAGAGCAGCCTCAATATGGTTCGATATTCGTTCATGTCAAAACACCCGCTTGAAGCATTCTGTTTAGTCGCTGTTCGAAACCAAAACCATTTTTTTCGAGATATTTGGTTGAGACCAGAACACTCACTGCAGTCTTAGTGTATGTGTCACTCACCAGCTCCACCGGTTTGTCACTCGTAGGGAAACCATCCCGCAACGGTCAACAACGATAAGCTCGCCCATTACTTTTCATTCGTCCGCCACCTGTACTCCACTCGGATCGTCAAGTGTCTTTCATCCGTCAGTCACCTGTTCTTCATTCGCTGGCCTACCGTCATCCCCATTCTCCATTTGTATAACGCACATCCGCCACCCGTCGTCTACCCCTACACCTCCTATCATCCAACCACCCACCACCCATCTATTCTGTAGTTACGCGCCGTCCGTGAATCACGTTCCCGGGTAATGGTCGGAACTTTTGCAGGGCGTTCCATTGCTCAAGATGAGTTAAACAAGCTTTGTAATTAGACTCGGCCCAGAAGGCAAATCAGCGCCGCTTGCAACAGATGGCGGAGATTAACCAGGAACGGCACTTGCTAGATTTAGAGGATGGCCGGAGCGTGGCTTAGGATTATAGGATTAAACAGTCTGTGAGTTGTGTTGGAAGTCAGAAGAAACTCGAATCATAGTGATGCTCCGACGAAGTCCTGCAATACCTCAAGGTACCGTTTGCAGCATGAAGAAAATATTATCCAACGCATCGGACGTTGAGAAGAGATTTCATACCGAGAGAACATCCACCCCATGGCAATTGAGTTTCCTTCGATCAAACATGGATTATCAGTCTCTGTACAGTAATAGGGTACTGTTGTACCAAATTATTTTCCTACAGAGAATACGCACCCACTCGAAGCATTAATACGATTCATCACTCCGATGCGCTACACAACCGTCAATAACAATATTTTAAATTACCATATTTCAGTTCCCGCTCTGAGAAAATAGAGGCAAGGATTCTTAAAAAGATATCCTCCGTGCGTCCTCACTAATGGGTATAAAAATAGGTTATTGACTGTTCATTGTTATTACTTTATGCCATGGCGTGGATATGGTAAACAATATCCGACCATTACCTCGACATTCGTAGCCACGATACCCGAATGCTGTTCTGTTTCTTTTATAGCCAATTTTCGCATCGCACGACGCCTCGACGCATAATTGGGCCGGGCCATGGGATCGCTGGGACTGATGGACCGCCAACCGGGGGACTACATTTTTGACCATCAAGAAGGCTGTGCATTTTGTTTAACTTTATCTGATCAAAATGAACTGATGACATAGGGCAAATTTTCTCAAAATAGATACCGTAGGATATAAAAAAGTGAAGACTAATGAAGGCTCCAGCATTATTGAAAAAAAATGTATCGCAGTAACTTGCTGTTGAGTGGAAAGCTCTTTGAAATTGGAATAAATTCTGACGAATTCTTTGGAAGAGAATACCTGAAAAGAATGATAACAATCAACACAGCCCAGCAAATGCTGAATTTTTTTTTGCTTTGAAGTTGTTGAAAAGGCGTTCATTTTTATTTGTATGCAACACTTACTAATAATATCGGAGCCAAATAGGAAGGCTTGTACTGTCTGATAAATGAGACCTGTCGCCGGGTCCAAACGCCCATTTCGTGAAAGGAAACTTCGACAATAAAAGTTCCTCTAACAAGCACTTGAATTACAGTTTCTTGCCGGTTCTTTGGACCATAACTTAAGAGGTCGTAAAACGTGACGTTCCCTTGACCGGGGTAAAGAGGCCTAGAGAAACAGTCCAAGAATAAAATCGCAAGCGAACTGCTGCCTGTCTGTATCATGACTGCCTATGAACAGAGTTGTTTCGCAGAACGGCTCTTTAACAATAATTTGCAAGGAAAAACGTATTTTTGTGTTCTGATTGGTCTGCGGAAATTGTTAAAAGTTATTGTTCTAGTTCCGTTTCGCTTCAAAATTAGATGATCTGGATTTCATTGTTTCACAGTGTGTCTTCAAAGTAAGCGTTTTGTCATCACGCCTGCAACTGCCAGCACAAAGCATCATGGGAAATTTGTACACTACGAAAAATTCGAGGAAACTAACTTGAAATATTATAAAGATTGCATCATTACCGTATTCAGAATGCACTGAAATAAATTCTTGACTGTGCCCTGCATCCCTGTTCTCTGCTTGTGCCCGGCTAAAAAGTTCTTTGCAAGAGTAGTGCTAAGAAGTCAAAGTCGCTGCCCTGTCCACCAGTCTCCCGCTTGTTCGTTGCTCACAAATCTCTCACAGGCGAGGCATTTGTGTGCCCTGCCTACCTACAATCGTTCTGATGCCGAGCCTCCTTAAACAGTTGGGTACCGTCCTTAAGCCCTGTGCCCGGGAAAATGGTCGGAACTTTTGCAGGGCGTTTCATTGCTCAGGATGAGTTAAACAAGCTTCGTAATTAGAGTTGGTCCAGAAGGCAAATTAGCGCCACTTGCAACGGATTGCGACGATTAAACAGGAACGGCACTTATTGGATGGGGCGGATGATTGGAGCGCGGAGCGTAGGAGATATAAATTAAACAGGATAGGCACTTGCTAGATTTGGCGGATGATCGAAGCGCACTTGGGTGAAATGTACACCTTTCTGTACACCTTTTTTTGTATATTAAAAGTTATGTGAACAGAAGATTTCTCCAAGCTCTGTTCTCCATTGTTAATGACCATCAATCAGCTCAACCCAACCATCGTCAGAAGCAATCATTTGGACAAAAACTGGCTTGCAGGGGCTTGCAATTTTGCTATTGAATTACCACCGTGACCAAGACACATCAATAAGAAGCACCACAAGCTCAGAGCAGCCTCAATATGGTTCGATATTCGTTCATATCAAAACACCCGCTTGAAGCATTCTGTTTAGTCGCTGTTCGAAACCAAAACCATTTTTTCAAGATATTTGGTTGAGACCAGAACACTCACTGCAGTCTTAGTGTATGTGTCACTCACCAGCTCCACCGGTTTGTCCCTCGTACGGAAACCATCCCGCTTTGGTCAACAACGATACGCTCGCCCATTACTTTTCATTCGTCCGCCACCTGTACTCCACTCGGATCGTCATGTGTCTTCCACCCGTCAGTCACCTGTTCTTCATTCGCTGGCCTACAGTCATCCACGTCCTCCACTTGTAATGCGCACATCCGCCACCCGTCTTCCTTCCGCTCCACCTCCTATCATCCAACCACCCGTCACCCATCTATTCTGTAGTTACGCGCCGTCAGTGAATCACGTTCCCGGGTAATGGTCGGAACTTTTGCAGGGCGTTTCATTGCTCAGGATGAGTTAAACAAGCTTCGTAATTAAAGTCGGCCCAGAAGGCAAATCAGCGCCGCTTGCAACTGATTGCGGAGATTAACCAGGAACGGCACTTGCTAGATTTAGTGGATGGCCGGAGCGTGGCTTAGGATTATAGGATTAAACAGTCTGTGAGTTGTGTTGAAAGTCAGAAGAAACTCGAATCATAGTGATGCTCCGACGAAGTCCTGCAATACTTCAAGGTACCGTTTGCAGCATGAAGAAAAGATTATTCAACGCATCGGACGTTGAGAAGAGATTTCATACCGAGAGAACATCCACCCCATGGCAATTGAGTTTTCTTTGATCAAACATGGATTATCAGTCTCTGTACAGTAATAGGGTACTGTTGTACCAAATTATTTTCCTACAGAGAATACGCACCCACTCAAAGCATTAATACGATTCATCACTCCGATGCGCTACAAAACCGTCAATAACAATATTTTAAATTACCATATTTCAGTTCCCGCTCTGAGAAAATAGAGGCAAGGATTCTTGAAAAGATATCCTCCGTGCGTCTTCACTAATGGGCATAAAAATAGGTTATTGACTGTTCATTGTTAATACTTTATGCCATGGGGTGGGTATGGTAAAAAATATCCGACCGTTACCTCGAAATTCGTAGCCACGATGCCCGAATGCTGTTCTGTTTCTTTTATAGCCAATTTTCGCATCGCCTGACGCCTCGACGCATAATTGGGCCGGGCCATGGGATCGCTGGGACTGATGGACCGCCAGCCGTTGGACTACATTTTTGACCATCAAGAAGGCTGTGCGTTTTGTTTAACTTTATCTGATCAAAATGAACTGATGACATAGGGCAAATTTTCTCAAATCAGATACCGTAGGATATAAAAAAGTGAAGACGAATGAAGGCTCCAGCATGATTGAAAAAAAAATGTATCGCAGTAACTTGCTGTTGAGTGGAAAGCTCTTTGAAATTGGAATAAATTCTGACGAATTCTTTGGAAGAGAATACCTGAAAAGAATGATAACAATGAACACAGCCCAGCAAATGCTGAACATTTTTTTTCTTTGAAGTTGTTGAAAAGGCGTTCATTTTTTTTGTATGCAACACTTACTAATAATATCGGAGCCATATAGGAAGGCTTGTACTGTCTGATAAATGTGACCTGTCGCCGGGTCCAAACGCCCATTTCGTGAAAGGAAACTTCGACAATTAAAGTTCCTCTAACAAGCACTTGAATTACAGTTTCTTGCCGGTTCTTTGGACCATAGCTTAAGAGGTCGTAAAACGTGACGTTCCCTTGACCGGGGTAAAGAGGCCCAGAGAAACAGTCCTAGAATAAAATCGCTCACAAATATAGAACTGTCGCAAGCGATCTGCTGCCTGTCTGTATCATGACTGCCTAAGAACAGAGTTGTTTTGCAGAACGGCTCTTCAACAATAATTTGCAAGGAAAAACGCATTTTTTGATTTTGGATTGGTCTGCGGAAATTGTTTGAAGTTATTGTTCTAGTTCCGTTTCGCTTCATAATCAGATGCTCTGGATTGCATTGTTTCACAGAGTGTCTTCAGAGTAGACGTTTTCTCTTCACGCCTACAACGGCCAGCCCAAAGTATCATGATAAATTTGTAAACTACGAAAAATCCTAGGAAACTAACTTGAAATATTATAATGATTGCATCATTACCGTATTCAGAATGCACTGAAATAAATTCTTGACTGTGCCCTGCATCCCTGTTCTCTGCCTGTGCCCGGCTAAAAAGTTCTTAGCAAAAGTAGTGCTAAGAAGTCAAAGTCGCTGCCCTGTCCACCAGTCTCCCGCCTGTTCGTTGCTCACAAATCTCTCACAGGCGAGGCATTTGTGTGCCCTGCCTACCCACAATCCTTCTGATGCCGAGCCTCCGAAAACAGTTGGGTACCGTCCTTAAATCCTGTGCCCGGGAAAATGGTCGGAACTTTTGCAGGGCGTTTCATTGCTCAGGATGAGTTAAACAAGCTTCATAATTAGAGTCGGTTCAGAAGGCAAATTAGCGCCACTTGCAACGGATGGCGACAATTAAACAGGAACGGCCCTTACTGGATGGGGCGGATGGTTGGAGCGCGGAGCGTAGGAGATATAAATTAAACAGGATAGGCACTTGCTAGATTTGGCGGATGATCGAAGCGCACTTGGGTGCAATGGATTCAACGTTAACGGCACTGGCTGGATTAGGCGGATGGTCGGAACGTGGCTTAGGAGAGATGGCTACAACAACAACGACGCTTGTTGGATTAGGTGGATGGATGGCGCGGTGCATTGGTGAGAAGTATTAAACAGGAACGGTACTTGCTGGATTATGCGGATAGTATGAGCGGGGCTTTGGATAGGAGGATTAATTAAATGGAGGATGACACTTACTGTACTTGGTGGAGGGTTGGAGCAGGGCTAAGGAAAAAAGGATGAGACATCACATGACTTGTGGAGGAGGTAGTTGGTAGCCTGAATGCTGGTGCACCTAGTAGAACGGGTTCATAATCTTGTTCGACTGCAATCACTGAATGGGCGCTGTGGCGTTAGATTAATGAAATCTCACATCCTGATACAAATCTGCAATCGATCCAATCAGGAGTTAAATTTTAAATTGTCTGCTACACAGGTTCTTATACAGTGATGTGTGTGTGTGTGTGTGCCCGCACCTAAAGCTATAGTGAGCTCCGTTGGCCAGTGATCCGAAGGCTCATTGTACGTCTATTATGTATCTCACATTATAATAAATTGAATTTTTCAGACGTGATATTTCGTACAAATTCTGTCTATCATATAATTTTTTGAATCAGCTTCATTGCTTTATTTTCCGCTGAGCGAATTAATTGCCGTAAAAGACTTGCATATAATAAAAAATGCAAAGGCAGGACGAATAAATCGATCGCATCAACGGCCACGACCACGGCGGTTCTGTTGAAATTTATTTACTCTGTTAGGACCGTGAATTAATACTTGAATACATGCTGACAATAAGGCAAACTTCAGTCAAATGCATATAATCCCATTTCGGAATCTAGCAGCATCACACGGGAGGAACGAGGCCGCCATGCGTTACCACATAAGAAGAAAGCCATCTAACATTGCCAGTCTCATGATCGAGTACGTAATTAAGAATAGATGTTTTTTGACAAACATTACTGATTAGGGCCTCTCGATCACAGACCCAACGACCCGAAAACAACTTTCTACAACTACCCCCACGCACACCCAGCTCCCAAGACCCCACCATGTTAGCAAAAATAGTACTCGTACAATACCTGGAAAATTGAGTATGAAAAAATCATAGAAATAATAAAGGGCATTTTTTCAATTTAAATTTGAATATTTTCTAATCCAGTTGTCAAAACGTATCAAAAAATTATGATAGTGTAACTGAAAAAACGTAACTCTGAATAATAGATTGTCTCTTAGCTAAAAAATAGCCATTAACGATTTTTATTTCGATACTGTTGATAGCGATCGTCCGGAGTGCTTCTTGACACAATGTCATCATGCTTTCTGCATAACGAGGCCAGTGCTTCTTGACATAATGTCATCATGCTTTCTGCATAACGAGGCCAGTGCTTCTTTACATAATGTCATCATGCTTTTTGCAGAACGAGGCCAGTGCTTCTTGACATAATGTCATCATGCTTTCTGCATAACGAGGCCAGTGCTTCTTGACATAATGTCATCATGCTTTCTGCATAACGAGGCCAGTGCTTCTTGACATAATGTCATCATGCTTTTTGCATAACGAGGCCAGTGCTTCTTGACATAATGTCATCATGCTTTCTGCATAACGAGGCCAGTGCTTCTTGACATAATGTCATCATGCTTTCTGCATAACGAGGCCTCAGGCAAAAGTGTGATCGAGGGTTCTCGCCGATGATCATTTGTCAATCTGTTTTCGCACCGAAATTAGATCTTCTGTTTTCTCGCTGGTATCATGTAAATGTTTGCTGAAGTGTGTCACCGATATCTCGACAGTCTGTATAGATTAGTTTAGATTAAGAGGCGCATCTCCACCGAAGCTCTGACGTGAGCCATAGTGAGCTCCCCCATAGGGTGTCACTCTGGCCTACAGGTCTGTCCCTGTATAATGCTGTAATGACAGTAAAATCTCATACGAGATTCGATAATAATATTATTGAAGGAACTGCGTGCTGGCCAATACTGGGTGAGAGTAGGGGCATTTTTTTAAAGTCGTTAATGAAGTTTGAATCTACGTAGCATGGTTGATAGACTCAATGCAGGACTCCGGTGAAACAAAAATTCAGGTAGAAGAATATTATTGATGGGTAGACACGTGCAGATCGCTTAAATGGAATCATGCGGCTTCTGATCGTCTAACGACTATACGATTTTCCTAGGTTAAATGAAGCGTGCAACAAGTGTTCCTAACGACATCAACAAAAAACCGAATAACCCAAAGCATTCTTTTGAGCTTAGAATCAAAATTCATTGCACGAAGTAATTTATTTTGCTTATTTGTCAAGACGTGAAAATATGTATGGAAAATGATAACCTCGTCTGCTAAACTAAAGTTTGCTCGACATCCTTCACTTGATATTATTACACGCTTCCATGCGTTCAGTTTACATCAAAATATTCAAATAGTGGGCTCTCTAGCAAACATTACCCCAGTTCGGCTGCAATACTCAAATGTTATTCTACTGCTCGTTTTTTAATGTTAGCGTGCGGTATAGGATTTTATTTCCTCAACTAGTTTCCATTTGGTACTGAATTAATGTACTCGCCAAATGGCATCATTGTATAATACACATTGAATAACTAACGGGTGAAACCATCTTAACTGCCAGATGGTAATGAACCTGCTAAGTTATCTTGAAGCAACTCATAATATTCGGAATGGAGAGTTCCGGTCATCTGCTTTACTTGAGGTGATTTTTGGCTTGAAATCCTCGATCATCTTTTCTAAAGTTATTTCATATATTCCCTCAAGCAAACGGAACATTTCCGTAGGTATACAAACAAACTATGCTCGTGCTTTGTTAATACTTCACCGCACTCTATTTTCATTAAATACAAATCAAATGAACCAATGATTTTGCCCGTTTCGCCTGATTTACGCTCGTAACAATATAGATTTTCCAGTAGAAAAATTCCTAAATTATCTTGGTGGGGCCCAATTAAGCTCCGAAGTCTTGATTGACTTCAGTGAAGCGAGCGAAGAGTGAGCGGTACTTTGAAGAGAGGAAAGACTGTGCTTTACAGTGAAGCGAGCAATGGGAAGTGAGTGAAGAGTGAGCGCTTTAGTGACGCGTACGAGGAGTTAGCGCTACAGTGAAGCGAGCGAAGAGTGAGGGCTTCAGTGAAGCGAGCGAACTGTAAGCATTGCAGTGAATGAGCAAACAGTAAGCTTGCAGTGAAGCGAGCAATGAGTGCACGCTTCAGGAAAGTGAGCGAAGAGTGAGGGCTTCAGTGAAGTGAGCAAACAGTGAGCATTGCAGTGAAGCGAGCAAACAGTAAGCTTGCAGTGAAGCGAGCAATGAG
>SDVV010034377.1:0-11181 GCA_016164225.1 Gammarus roeselii
AGTATATTTCATTCAGTTTTGTATGTTCTCTGTACAGTTTCCATCTTCGATGCAAGGTATTGGGTATTGTATACATTTTATAGGAATATTAGGGTATGTTACGTTTGTATCTGCAATGTTGAACATTATTCGAGGTATAATTCAGTTATATAATTTAGTTACATGGTGTATATTTTTAATGTTTTATATATCTTTTTACATCCTGTTACAATGTTTGACGGGGATATTATAGATATAGAAGTTTCGATTTGTTACAAACTGGGTCTTGTTGTTGGCTCATTATTTTCGTTTATTGTAGGACCATACTTCAATGTTAGGAGGACCATACTTCAATGTTTAGTCAAAATGTCGTTGCGTTTCCGTTTATTTGTATAAGTAGACTGATTTACTATGATGGAAACCCTAGAGTATTACAATTTTTGATCTCAATAAGAGCAGAGTAGAGAATTACGAAGTTATTTTATTATTGTTGTATGATTTTTTTTTCACGATAATCATAGGACTGTATGTTTAAGAGGTGTGAATCCGCACTGCATTTGTGTGAATTTTCGTCATTTAACCCTAGCAAGTTTGTAGTTTAACGTTTTAGAAGACGATTTACTGGATGGATGGATCCTGGTGTAGAGGCGGTTCACACTCTTTGGTAGTCATATGGAGTTCATCCATGTTCAACGGGAATTTGTAAGTTCGTGTGGATGTCGGTCTCAAGTTCCATGTGTTTGTTAGAGAGGTTATGCGACAAGATGCTGATCGTTGTAGTGATTTACTTAGGTCGTCAGTGAACAGATGCCCAGCTTTTATGGCCACACTTATTGACTCATGTCAGGCCCATTCTTGACAACTGTACCTGTGTATAGAATATTGGTTATGTCCATGATGTGACTTTGCTCGACGTCGTTCAGAGATGAAGGACTAAACAGATACATGGTATGCTCTGAGGTATTGTACCATGACTTGGTATTACCTATAAATTTGTTATTTATTAGTGGTATACTACTGAGAAGTGACCTAGTAAAGCATTGTAGAGTTTGTTGTTATGACACAGGCGGGCTTTTATTTTGACCTACTAGAGACATAGCATCAGTTAGGTCCAGGAATTTGTTTTTGATTTGAACGGAAACTGTAGTATTATCACTTTATTATTCATGAACTCAGTGTTTGCTTTGAATGTCAGATATTTTCGGTATGACTATCATGTTGGTACACGATTTTTCATGAACCAGATAACGTGTGATATTTGTGTAGGTTATATCCTCTAGGATGCGGTTGGATACGTCGTATGTCATAGTTTGTCATAGTATGTCATAGCTATGTTATTGTTGTTGTTGTATGATTTTGAACGGTTATCATAGGAATATAACTATATCATGAATAAATTCGCCTAATTTCATGTACTGCTGGGTATAAATTCGCTTAACTGGATATTGTGGTACAAAAATTTGAATGTTTTACCTCTCGACATTGGATTTAGGTCCTATTTCAAGTCGTCTTGAAGAAATATTCTACCGGATTTGTTAGAGTGTTAGTATTAAAATTCATCAATAATTTAAAGTACATCTCAATTAGGTTATTCGCTCGCATGTCTTTACTAGATGCCTATTCTCTCAAATCTATCTTTTATAAATGTATGTTAACCGTTTACGATTTGTACAGTTAGAAATGATTGATTAATTCAGGCTTTGTTATGAGATTTCGTTCCAATTCAGAATATTTGGCTAATTCGAGCATTCACAATATCCGCTCGAGCATTTTCACTATAGGTTTGTGATGTAGAGGGGCCGTAAACCTAACCCATCCTAGCCTATCCTAACCTAATCTAACCAAGAAGTAAATATTTTTTCCGTCCACATACTTATATTAGGTATTTATTCATTGATTTAAGCTTTATTCATATCAAATCAATCCACTTGGCTCTATAGTTTTTACAATCTTTAGCAGATTGTGTACCTACATATATATACATGTTTTTTTCACTTTGCTTGTTACAAGTCCAGTAATATCGATTAGTTTCAAGTATTATTAAGTGATCGCTCGCTAGTAGACTGTAGTGGTAAAACGGAAATATACGTTGCTCGCATATATCAGTGTTGGTTATGTTTGTTAGAGCGTTAACAATGAATATACAGGTACTTTTTATTAAGTTTACCCCAATATTTTTGGTTAGCAAGTTATATGTGTGATTTGACTGTTTGAAGATTTTTCGCTGTAATGCTGGATTGGTTGCTCCAAAAATTTTCGTCTATTATAACGAATGATGATTCGTACATCCAACCATACCCTTCATCACTATGCTTCAGTTTCCTCTAAAATCCTTCATATATTCCGTCATATCTTTGATAGGAATACCGTAGGATGTTTTATTCCCGTGAGTCCATAAATGTATTGCTTCTTCTTCTTGGTCTCTAATTATTCGAATCTTTTCAATTTCAAAGTATTGTCGATCTTCATCGGGAAGAAATTGTTGCATACAATCCAGATTTTCTTGTGTTCTTAGATTGCAAAACCCACTGTTAGACGATGAGAATAAATTTTTTAATAATAATAATAGGTAACTTTTTGTTTCCCCTACCTTATCATTATTACTCGTGTGAAGGTTTTCTGCTTGGATCATTTCAATTCCGAGAATTACCTTCTTATTTTGTTTGAACTCTGTTACAAACGACTTAAATGTAGCGAAATCAGGTACCCAAATCCTGCCTAATTTATTCTTCATCCATATAAGAATAATTTTCCCCACTCCTAATATTCCTGTTATACGTATTTGAAGAAAAGTGTTATTTTCAACGGTACTAAATATTTATTCAAACCAAGCTATATCATCTTCGGAGATTGTTTCATCCAACACAGGTAAACAAAATTTTGGGACATGAACATTCATTTTTGTTTTATTCTAAGACGACACGTACGTCTTCACTCGATCTCAACGTAACACTGACTCCAATCTTGGTATACAGCTAGCTATTAAAATGCGATTTCATGTTTTTTTTGGCAAAACGTTAGGCCTAACGTTGCTCACCTAGGTCATAACCTGTGTATGTATATGCATGTGTATAGGGCTGTGTACGTATGTGCATTGTTGACTTCGGACCTTACATCACATATCTGTAGTAAAATGTTTGAGTGGATTTATTCAATATTCGTTATAGTAGACGGAAATGGTAGGAGCAACACGTCCACCGTTACAGCGGAAAATCGTATTCTAACAGTGAAACCATATGTAAAACTTACTAACGCTTCAACACCCATAACAATAACTGACATAACTGACATATAACAATAACTGACATATGGGATAGGTTTACGGCCCCTCCACATCAAAAACCTTTAGTGCAAAATGTTTCAGTGAATATTGTGAATGCTTGAATATGTCACTTATTCTGAATTGGAACGAAATCTCATAACAAAGCCTGAATTATTCAAAAATTTCTAACCGATCATTACTATGTATACATAACAATATACGCTTGAAAACAATTCATTGGGAACATGCGGATACATGGTAACACCGATATATCTGGTTCAAAACTGGATAATGCGTTATGGGGTAAATAGATTCTCGTAACAAAGTTACTGCATCCTAAGAAATATATACATCAACCCATCAACTACCAAAATATTATACCATACAACTCATATAATTATTGTATACATATGAAACAAACGGATGGAAAACACAAAACGTTACCCCAAATCCAACCAACAGGCTTTAACCAAGGATCCAACCGCTAAGAACCCACCAACCAACCCCCGAATGAGTCAATTATACCACAACTAGACATGAATACAAATATATATGTACAAACAAATATCTAGAATTATTAAACCAGACATAAATATGTAAAGATATAATTATTCACACATAGCAATCATGCCACGGAAATTATGTTAACAATTCAAATAACAGAGAGTAGCAATCTCCTCTAATTTTCCAAAGTGCATCCAACTTTTTACCTAGAGGTCCCCTACCGCACCTCACCCTACCAGAAATGTGTTCGATTAATACTCCTACCAGCAACGAATAAATATATATAATGAGCAACAGTTAGTGACCAAGTATACCCCAATACAGCCATCTCAAGAAGAAAACACATATATAAATTCCATAAACATTAATAATTCATATAAATTAGAATGTTCATAACAAAAAACCTTCCCAATCTAGGCCCGTCCGTCCACCCCTTCGGCCATATAAAACCAGTTCCGGTCCCGCACGCCTGACTCCGTCCGTTCGTGAAATGTGAGGCGCGAACTACATGGACTGTAAACTAACTCTATATATCCTCATCTTATTCCTTAACATGGTTGTTCTCCCGGTACTTGTAACTACTTGTAGTGTTGAAAAGGACATTCTAATCATGAAAAATTAAGTAGATGTCAATAATTTCTTCATATTGCCCGCAATTTTGAATGTCTTGAGGGTTTTCGCGGAGCTCATCAGTAACTCAACAATTATCTGAATTCATTCACCGTTGAGGGTTGTTGAAAATGTGTTCACGAATTAAATTAAAATATTAATCAAGCTCTGTGTTGTATACTAGACACTACGATGGAACAGGATTCCCGTGGTATCAGCAAATTGCAATATCGTAGATAATTTATATGAACATTTTTGCTGATCCATACCACTCTCTACAATATAATGTTTTTCATCGTTTGAAACCATTTAAATGTGAAAATATAACTGCTATTAATTATTCAAATACACGTTGTCATATTTAATAAATTAAAACCCGATAATGATATTTTTCACACAAGCGGCACTGTATTTGTATTGCTTCCTCAATCGATACATTCATATAATGATAATCCAATAGCATAAACTCAGACTGAGTAACCTTATGGAGTTCATCACAACCCGTGACTGAGTAAATTGGGCCGCGTAACTTACATTCAAAGTTGACGTAGGTGCACTACCTTTGGTAATTGAGACAATTGGAATACGTTTTGATCTTAAGCTATTTTTTTTGCCAGCAAATCGACAGCAAATCCTATTATATAATATTTAATATTGATTGTTATGGAAATTATAAAGCATTGAAGCTGATAAACATCAAATGTACCTTGCATGCGCCTCGTTTGTGAGTTAGTTAAATAAGTCTTTTTTTTTCGACGTCACAGTTAAATGCATTTAAAGAACTCGCTTACCAGCATATTTGTTCGCTTGTCTGCTGAGGCCTAATTCTTTAGAAACGAGGTGCAGTTTTATGCGCCAACAAACTAATGATTTCTCTTCATAACGCGTTATTGAGTCGCTTGCGTCCCAATGGTAGCCTGTTCGTCCTCTTCTAATGATGGTCTCGCCTGCGTCACTGGGAGTATTTTACGTAAAGGAACGCATCAATATCACCCTTTTCTTTCACCGAATTCCATATGGTCTAGACCAGTAATGTATTCCGTTCTATCACTCACCTACAACCGGTTTTTTGTTTGTGGCTTAGGTAATATTTCATTCCCCAAATCCTGATGTTATGGATACACGAAATATATAAATGCGCTGATGATGTTTTTGTGTACGTGTTACAAGCAGCGTGTAATGGATTCAGTTTGCAGGAGGGTTCAAGGTGAGGCCATAGTATGTTGAACTACAGCAATATCCAACCAGCTGACCTTGCTTCTCAGAACGTCGATGTGTGATGTTGCTCACAATTTGCTCACCAGTCACTATATGGGCGACACTTCTAGACACTTACTTGACTCGTTTTGCTTACGTAAATGAGAAATCACATTCGACTTTGTGTCATTATTTTCATATAGTATTTGTTGATGAGTGACATCTTACTGAAAAATATGGCACGCACTGAAATATGGATATGTTATATGATAACATTGAGAGCGCAAAAACCGTTAATACTAGTCCATGGGATAAGAGTGTAGGTACAGGCCGTGTGGAACAGGGTTGAGACGCATCATCGAAAATATAAACAAAATGATGTCATATCAAGGTATAGTTTATTTTACGGTTAAAATCAATCTGATTGTCATCTCGTTAGTCCGTTTATTGGAATGCATGCACACGTAAATGTTCGAAATTCTTTGATGGTCTGCTGCGTTGCACTGAAATAATGAGAACATCATCGGTTCATTAGCTAAATCCTTCCATGTGCTCCGATATCGGTTTGAGAGCACCTCGATTATGTGGATGACGCGACAACACTCTCTAACCATTGAAGCTATTTGATGCAGGAAAATATTATATGTAACTAATATTTCCTTTCAGCATTTCTAAATAAACTAATATTTTTTTTTAGTTTTTTACTGCAACGTATAGTTGGGATATAATTATTCTTGAAAAAACGACTAAGATTAACATGATATTGTTTCTGTCGTTATGAACTTGGGATATTGGTGTACTGTGTATTTCTGACACGAGATCGTAATTATTTACAAGGCTCATTAATAAGTGATCATTTAAACACCGTTCACAGATGACTGCCTGAATATATACGTAACATTGATGCCTTGTAGCGTTTTAAACTCTCGAGTCCAATGACTGCTATTATAAAACTCCTATTGCAATCTTAAGAAAGCATGACATCTCTGACGGCCGGCTATTGTGCTCGTCGAATACAACATTCCATTACATTGAATAATTATGCCCACTCCTGACTTCTAGTTCTAACTTGGCACAAAATATTGCTGAACATGCGTTGTCAAAAAGAATTATACATTTTTAGATGTGAAGACCTACTCGTTGGGGTTTCTGTATGAAATTGGTTTTTGAAATAACGCAATGTTCTTGCTATTATTTAGACCAGCGACGGACAAGATTTTATCATCATCCTGTACGTACTTAAGACGGCAGAAATAGGATCATTTTGTTTCGTTTAGGGAATCACTGCATGGATATTGTATGTTTTAAGTATGCATATGCATATGACGGTTTTCTCAAGGTCATTAGGATACAGCTATGAATATACATACTCTATAACGTACAATATCGATGCAGGGACATCGGAAACAAAACGCAAAAAAAAATATTAGTGAAGTCAATAGTATCCAGGCAGTAACCCATAGCCCCGTTGCAGAGCCTTAGTTTTTATTCCAGGATTACACGCATTGTAGTGTGTTTCAACTGAGCAGGATTGCACGTAGTTTGGTGTGTTGCAACTCTGGAGGATTACACGCAGTGTGGTGTGTTGCAACTGAGCAGGGTTACTCGAAGTGTGACGTGTTGCAACTAAGCAGGGTTACACCCAGTGTGGTGTGTTGTAATATAGCCGGATTACACGCAGTGTGGTGTTGCAACTAAGCAGGATTACACGCAGTGGGGTGTGTTACAACTAAGCAGGATTACTAGCAGTGTGGCGTGTTGCAGGTAAGCAAGATTTCACGCGGTGTTGCGTGTTGTAACTAAACTGTGTTCCTCGCAGTGTGGCTAGTTGCAACTCAGTAAGATTACCGCAGTGAGGGGTGTTGCAACCAAGCATTGTTACTGACAGTGTAGAATGTTGCAACTAGGCAGAATTACACGCAGTGTTACGAGGTTCAACTAAACCGGGTCACTAGCAGCATGACGTGTCGCCAATAAGCGGGATTACCAGAAGTCCGGGATGTTGCAACTAAGCGATTTAGTCACAGTGTGACTTGTCGCAACAAAGTAGGTTTACTCGCAGTACGGTATGTCGCAACAAAGCAGGTTTACTCGCCGTGTGGTGTGTCGCAACAAAGTAGGTTTACTCACAGTATGGCATGTCTCAACAAAGCAGGTTTACTCGCCGTGTGGCGTGTCTCAACATAGTAGGTTTACTCGCAGTATGGCATGTCGCAACAAAGCGGGTTTACTCGCCGTGTTTTGTGTCGCAACAATGCGGGGTTACTCGTTGTGTGGCGCCTTGCAACTAAGCAGGGTTAATCGTAGTGTGGCGTATTGTAACTAAGCAAAGTCACTCGAAGTGTGGCGTGTTGCAACTAAGCAGGGTTAGTCGCTTTAAGGAGAAATGAAACTGGGCAGGGCTGCTCGCAGTGTGGCGTGTTTCAGATAATAACCGAACGTTTCACAGATACAGACACAGACACAAGGCCGAATCTCCCAGGAAGGCGGGTGGTCGACGGCCAGTCGCACGTCACACTCCACTCACACATGCACTCAAACCAACTTAGCCTTTTTGCGCTAAAGGGGTCGTCCGGGAAAACCCGCAATGCACACTCAGGGTGAAGAGTGCGGTCTGATGTCAGTGTCAGCTTGTGGTAAAACTGGTTTACCACTGTCGCGTCATAGTGACCGTGCCCTCGTCCCCTACCCTCGATCATCCCGTATTCCAATGCGACGCCGAGAGCGGGAAGGAACACCAGGGCAGAGCCAAACTCATTCATCCACGACCATTCTCCATTTACGCCTATCCATTGTACGCTCTCTTGTTACCACCTCACCAATGTCTCTCTTTCCGACTGCATGCTTCACTTCATTCATCTTCTCAAACTTCGGCCTCCCACTAGGCCTACGTCCACTCCCTTCATCGTTCATCATCCTTTTCACCAATTTCATATCATCCATCCTCACCACGTGCTCGAACCATCTCAGAACATGTGAATTTAACTTTGTCCACTAACTTCTTCGCCATTTCCGTTCTAATTAGAATACGTCGTTATTGATCTTATCTCACAGCGTCACTCCAGCCATGATCCTCAAAATTTCAACCCATAAACATTCCACCTCATTCTCTCTTTTGCTCGCATCAACCAAGTTTCAACTCCATAAAGTACAGTTTGGACAACTAACTCCTCCTACAATACACTCTACTTCCACGCGCCACGTCTTACAGCTTATTACTCTTCAGTGCACCCACACTACACCCTTTCCTTCACATGTGACTTCACATCAGCTTCCATCGTCCAGTTTTCTCAACATGAGAGCCAAGGTACTTAAAACACTGGCATTCCTCCAATAACTCTCCATTTAGGATACCACTGATCCCGCTAGCATCAACATTTCTCAAACATTTCATTGCTTTATAAACTCTTTCTCAAGTTAACTAGCAGCTTTCTCCTCTCACACACTCTGCCAAACTCCATGACTAGCCTACACAACCTCTCATCGGAGTCCGCCACCAGTGCCGTATCGTCTGCAAACCGCAGCTGACTTGACTGCCGACTCCGCTTATTCGCTCTCAACAGCTCTGAGCCCCGACCCAATACACTCGTATTCACCTCCCCGACCACTCCATACATGTAGAGATTGAGAAGCAGAAGAGAAAATAACGCAGCCTTGTCTTAGTCTGACTTTCCTTGTGAGCCAATCAATCACCTCGCTCCCCAGCTTGACACATTCTCTGCTGCCTCAATGCGGCTTTCAGCAGATTTCCGCTCACTCCACAAAGACGAAACTCTCCATAATGCACCTCTGTCGACCCGGTCGTAGGCCTTTTTTAGATTCATGAAGACCCAGAACACGTTCTCCCCTTTTGCAAATGACTTCTCACAGACTTGTCCCACTGCAAAAATATGATCGGTACAACCGTTACAACACATAAAACCACGCTGTTCCTCGCCTATTGCACCATATGAACGGTTTCTGATCCTATTGACAAGCATTTTACGGTACAACTAATCGACAACATATAGTAACTGATATCTCTCGAGTTGCAGCAGTCATAGTTATCTCCTTCTTCCATATACAACGGAACAGTGCAAGCACTACGCTTCTCAATCGGCACCACGCCCGATCCAAAATACAGCCTCACCAGCCATTCGACTATCATTACTCCACAGCTCTTCAGGCACTCAGTCGCCACGCCGTCCAAGCCAGGGGTTATACCTTGTTTAATCACCGATCGTCTCTCTCATCACCGGCATCCGTGCACCATCATCCACAGCAACAATATTAGCCTCTCCACGTCCTCAACATTCCGAAACTCATCAAAACACTCGGCCACTTCCTCCGTACAGCACCAATTTCCAACAACAACCGGCCGTTCTCATCTTCTACCACCACCTCCTTTCCGGTTTCCAACTTTCTCACTGTCTTCACATTTTTTCCGAAGTTCTTTTGGTTTTCCTCGAAAACCGGCCACAACAACCGCCTCCTCCACCAGCGGTCAGAGACTTTCTCAGTTTCCTCACCGCAAGCTTCACCACTTTTCTCTTTCTTTATAGAGGCCATCCTCGACCTTGCTTGCAACCACTTCTCAAAGGCTCTCCTCTCTTTGTGCCACCGCAAGTTTGAACTCCTCGTTCCACTATTCGCAGCACTGATCTCTGCCCCCGCCCACACAAAGCACACCACACACATTTTTCGTTCATCCCAACACCGCATCTCTGAACGTTCTCCATTCTTCCTCAACATTTCTCAGGTCCTGCCCTCTTACGCGGTCATATATTCACCCCCTCTACGCCTGCTGGAACTCCTCAGCTCTTTCTTCCACACTCAGTTCACTCACCTTCACAACCCCTCTTACTCCTCCAATTCTTTGGTTCATTTTCCACCTCTGCTCCTATCTTCTTATTTCTTCCACCAGTAAATGGTCGGACATTCCACCACACTCTCATCTCGACACAGGAACACACGCACAATGTTTTGATCGGAAAAAAACTTGAGATCGTTGCAGGTGTGTAACATATTTAATACGCATCATATTGTTCGTGTTCAATGATTGTACGGAGAGAAGTCCGAAAATAGTTCAGCGAGCAAGAAAATCAGAGAGACTTGATCACTCAGATGTGATATACAGTATTATCGTCTTCGAAAATATAATTTTCGATATCATTTGCTTCTTGTCGCAATTACAACTTCGTTTTCCAATACGATAACCGAATTTGTCTTTCATGATTTGATGTTCGTTAGGACGTTTGTGTATGATGGATGATATTCAGCCTCGGATTTTTTCCTGCCAATGCATTTCGTTAGTCTGGAATTACACTGGTCAAGGGAAGAGAAACACATACGTGAACGTATTTTAAAGGGGCATTCATCCTCACCGAAAACATTCGATGGCAGCCTTAGTGCAAGACCCTTGTCTACGACAATAGGGTCACATGGCCAAGGTCAACAATAATAAATTCAGTCCGAAATGGATTTGATTTAGAGGCCTCATTTAGGCCCTACAAAGGCTGTCAAAGTCGCCACCGGACGCAATGCATCATTCCGACACGTCGGTCGCTGGCTCGGGAGAGCAACCGGCACGCACGGGAAAGGATTTTGATTTCGAGTAGTTACCGCTTCGAATCAGATTGCCCATACCTCTC
>SDVV010034378.1:0-11181 GCA_016164225.1 Gammarus roeselii
AGCACCAACACAGGTCCGTGGTCGGTGTCAAAGCACCAACACAGGTCCGTGGTCGGTGTCAAAGCACCAACACAGGTCCGTGGTCGGTGTCAAAGCACCAACACAGGTCCGTGGTCGGTGTCAAAGCACCAACACAGGTCCGTGGTCGGTGTCAAAGCACCAACACAGGTCCGTGGTCTGTGTCAAAGCACCAACACAGGTCCGTGTTTGGTGTCAAAGCACCAACACAGGTCCGTGGTCGGTGTCAAAGCACCAACACTGGTCTGTGGTCAGTGTCAAAGCACCAACACTGGTCTGTGGTCAGTGTCAAAAGCACCAACACTGGTCGGTGTCGAAGGACCAACACAGGTCTGTGGCTGGGTGTCGAAGGACCAACACAGGTCTGTGGCTGGGTGTCGAAGGACCAACACAGGTCTGTGGCTGGGTGTCGAAGGACCAACACAGGTCTGTGGCTGGGTGTCGAAGGACCAACACTGGTCTGTGGTCGTTGTCGAAGGACCAACACTGGTCTGTGGTCGGTGTCGAAGGACCAACACTGGTCTGTGGTCGGTGTCGAAGGACCAACACTGGTCTGTGGTCGGTGTCGAAGGACCAACACAGGTCTGTGGTCGGTGTCGAAGGACAAACACAGGTCTGTGGCTGGGTGTCGAAGGACCAACACAGGTCTGTGATCGTTGTCGCAGCAACAACACAGGTCCGTGGTCGGTGTAGAAACACATGTCAGTTGTCACGAAATTTGTTTTAACCTAGTCTCGATATTCCCCCCCCCCCCCTCTAGGCATCTGTAAGGTTCACGGGTCGCACGGAGTCACGGCCTAACCGGGGGTGTGAACACCCTTATTTCCTCCCTTCAGACTCTCCTCTTCTTCACCCTTTACTATCTCTCCTTTTCTCCCTTGGGGTGGATGGATGATTATTCATTTTATAGATCATTAACACTTTATTTTAGTATTTCTTCTTGCTTGGGCTCTATAATTTTTTTCTGCCCTTTTTTCATGGTGATGAATTTTGAATTGCCTATTATTATTATATGTATCGAGGTTGGTTGAGACAAGGTGACCCAGGTAGGGGAGGTTTTCGTGGGACCCGCGGGACTCTGGGACCCGGGGTTTTGAGAACCCGAGGTACTTATGAGACCCGGTGAATTTGGGGGTATCCACTTGGACCATTCTGGGGCCCTTTGAGACACCCTTGAGACCCTTTTGAGAAACTGTGGGACCCTTTAGAGGCCTCTCTGAATCCTAGAACCTCTGCTCCCCTCTCCCAGCGCTCAAAATCCATACACAGAAAAAGTGTTTATATGAGATGCTAGAGTAGAAGAATTAAACATTACAGTCCGCAGATTGCTGGCGCAGAGGGCGAGGGTTGCGTCGAGGCTGGTCGAGGTGCGTCGAGATTTGTCGGAACATGTTGAGGCGAGTCGAGTTGGTCGGGACGAGCCGAAACTGACCGAAATGATTCGAGACAAGCCGAGATGAGCTGGGGCGAGGGGTCTCGGGGGACTCGGGATGACCCGGGGGACATGAGTTTCTCTCCGGGATTCATCGGGCTCTTTTGCGACCCAAGGGACCAATGCCCTTCCCGTCTTATCCCCTTAACTATGCGAAATCAATAATCTGAGCAGTTTTTCTGCCCATGACGAACCTGATCTTACATTCTTTTTCACATATACAGATTCCGACATAAGACCGCATCCCCCAGAAATGGGGGTGGCAGACGGCAAGGCGCACCTCACACCCTCGTACGCTCATACTCATACAACTTAGCCCTTTTGTGCTAGAGTGTCCGGCCGGTTCCCCCTCAACATACACTCTGGGTCACGAGTGCACCGAGGAACCGTCGTCAGCAGCAGGGCCCGACAGTTTTCACTGGTTTACCCCCGCCGCGTCATAATGGCCAGGCCCCCGTACCCACGACCATCCCGACAGCGGGATGCCAAGGGCGGGAAAGCACATCAGAGCAGCGTCAAAATCAACCTTTCACATCCATTCTCCACCAACGCCTGTTCATTGCACGCTCTCTCGCCACCTCCACATTCATGTCTCTTCTTCCCAACGCCTGCTTCAGACCATCCATCCACCCAAACTTCGGTCTACCTCTAGGCCTGCGACCACTCGCCTCCGCATTCATCACCCTTTTCACCAATCTCCTCCTCTCACACACTCCATCAAACTCAGACACTAGCCTGCATAGCTTCTCCTCCGAATCCGCAACCAGGGCCGTATCATCAGCAAATAGCAACTGGCTCAACTGCCAACTCCGCCCATTCGCTTCCAACAGTTCCAAGCCACGACCCAGCACACTCGTGTTCACCTCCCTGACCACTCCATCCATATAGAGGTTGAACAGCCAGGGAGACATCACGCAGCCTTGTCTCAGTCCTACTTTCCCTGTGAACCAATCACTCACCTCGCTCCCCACTCTGACACATGCTCGGCTGTCAGCATAGAAACTCCGCGCCGCTTTCAACCGATGTCCGCCCACTCCATACAAACGCAACACTCTCCACAGCGCTTCCATGTCAATCCTGTCGTATGCCTCCTCCAGATCCATGAAAGCCCAGAACACATCCTTTCTTTTGGCAAGGTACTTCTCACAGACCTGTCTCACTGCAAAAATCTGATCAGTACACCCTTTACCACTCCTAAAGCCACACTGTTCCTCTCCAATTGCGCAGTCCGTACAGTCTCTAATCTTTTTGATCAGCACTCTTTCGTACAACTTACCAACCACACATAACAGACTGAAACCTCTCGAGTTCAGCATTCATTTTTTATCTCCTTTGCCCTTATATAGCGGAACAATGCAGGTACTGCGCCACTCACTCCGTACCACGCCTGCCACAAAACACAAGTTCAGTAACCTCACCAACCATTCGACAATCGTTACTCCACCCTTCTTCAGGCCCTCGGTCGCAACGATAACCAAACCAGGGGCTTTCACTGCTTCCATCACGTCCACCGCCTCCTGCACCTCTTCCCTGGTAATGTCCGCCACAAGTCTTTCTCTCAAAACTGGCATCCGAGCACCACCACCCACATCAACAATATCAGCCTCTCTGTCGTCCTAGACATTCAACAACTCGTCAAAATACTCGGCCCACCTTTCCCGTACATCACCACTTTACAACAAAAACTGGCCGTTTTCATCTTTCACCACTTCCTTCTTTCCGGTCTCTCTTTCTCACCCTCTTCACCTCTTTCCAGAAAATCATTTTGTTTCCCTCAAAATTCTGGAACAATCATCTGCCCCACCTGGCATCAGCGTCCCTTTTCACTCTCCGCACCACCCGCTTCACCTCGTTTCCCCTCTCATTGTAGCTTTCATAAGCCACCTCCGACTTCACCTGCAAACGCTCCTCTTTTCCGTGCCACCGCCAGTTTGACCTCCTCGTTCCACCACTCGCAGCCTTTCCTCCTGCACCCGCCCACACACCTTCTTCGCACATCTCAGCAACGCATCCCTTAACGTCTCGCATTCTTCCTCCAAATCTCTCAGGTTCTTTCCTCTCACGTTGTCATATTCTTCCTTCAACGCCTGCTGGAACTCCTCGGCTCTACTTTTCACATTCAGTCCACTTACTTTCACTACCTCTCTTCCTCCTCCCACTCGTTTGGTGCCCTTCCACTTCTGCTCCACTCTTAGCCTACCTTCCACCAGCAGATGGTCAGACAATCCTCCACCCTCCCCTCGCGCCCTACGGGGGAGCCTATTATGACTCACGTTGAGGCTCTGGTGGAAATGAGGCCCGAATCAATCAATCAATCCACCCTCCCCTCTCAACACCCGCACATCCAACAGCCTCCCCACCACTCTCCTCGATGTCAGCACAAAATCCATCAGTGCTCTCTCCACCATTGCACCATGGGCCATCCTTACCCTTGTGTACTTGTGAATATCTCGCTTCTTAAACAAACTGTTCCCGACCACCAACTCCTGCTCCATACACAGACCTATCAGGTTTTCTCCACTGTCATTTCTACCAGGAGCGCCATACCTTCCTATCACATTCTTCAACACTACTTCTTCAACTCTCGCATTAAGGTCACCCAGTACAACTACATTGAAATGACCTCCAAAACTCTCGATACACTCACTAAGGCCCGTCCAGAATTGCTCCATCTCCTCTACACTCCTCTCGCTGCCAGGTCTGTAAGCACTCACAAATACCCATCTTTCTACGCTTAACTTAACTTTCACCCACATCAATCTTGAGGACACCTCCTTCCATTCGGTTGCGCTACTAGTCAACCGATCCCTCTATTTCAAGACCTCACCTTAACGTGCCCTACCTTCGTCCACACCAGACTTTCTTCCACTTACCACACCAAACTCACATTCGCCCTTTCCTTTCAACTTCGTCTCACTCAGCGCCAGCACATCAAACTTTCTCTTCACAAACATCTCACCAATCTCCCTCTTTAAATCATTCGTACTACAGCAACGCACATTCAGCGACCCTAACAATAGGGTTCGAAGAGGCGTTGCCTCTCCTCCCCCCGCTCGTCTTGCCGTCTTCGAGGAAAAGTTTTACAGAGAACGGGATTCCTAGCCCCTTCGCTCCGCCCCGTTTAGTCGCCTTTTACGACACACAGGGGTCACTGTAGCACGATTCTACTCCCGTCTACGGGGCGCACCTTTAGTCGCCTTCTACGACACGCGGTGGATGCGGTAGCAAGATTCCAAAGCTCCGGCAACACCGACTATACGTAACATAAATGCGTTGCAACCCATTGCTCTCCTTCCTTTCAATGTAAGCTATACATTCTTTTGCTACTTTACGTGGCCACAGTATTAATTATTTTCTCCCACAATTCCCAGTGTCGGAGGTGCTGAAGTACCCGGAGTTCACGTGTGTGGCGCTGTACAAGTTCCTAGTGATTGGATTTGGCGTGGCTGTCCCCGACGCGGGGGTCTGTGGCGAAGAAGCTTACCTCTCATTCCTGGTGGTGCATCCCGAGTGGAGGAGAAGTAAAATAGCTTCCACCATACTATACTGCCTTAGCGAGGTGAGACTACCGTCTTGACGTGATGAAACTTTACTGCTTAGCAAGTCTGCCTTGGCAAGTCGGGACTCCACTACCTTAGCGAGGTGAGACGGTACTGCCTTAGCAAGGTGAGACGGTACTGCCTTATCGAGGTGAGATAGTACTGCTTTATCGAGGTGAGACGGTACCGCCTTGGCGAGGTGAGACAATACCGCCTTGGCGAGGTGAGACAATACCGCTTTGGCGAGGTGAGACAATACCGCTTTGGCGAGGTGAGACAGTACCGTTTTGGCGAGGTGAGACAGTACCGTTTTGGCGAGGTGAGACAGTACCGCCTTGGCTAGGTGAGACCGTACTGCCTTGGCTAGGTGAGACCGTACTGCCTTGGCTAGGTGAGACCGTACTGCCTTGGCTAGGTGAGACCGTACTGCCTTGGCGGGGTGAGACGTCGGTACCTAGTTGAAGGCTTTAACATACTTTTTATTTATTGGAGTTGTATTATCTATTACAGTCTTGTTTATGTATGGTTGATGAACAAATACTGGAAAAAAATGCATGTCTCAATATTTGCTTACTCTTGCAGGAAATCACCACCGATATCACTCTCCACGTCTCACCCTCCAGTCAAGCAATGCCGCTCTATCAACGTTTCGGTTTTAAGGTGAGCCCGGACGTCTTGTTAAATAAGGCCCTAAACACCTGTGCGAACGTGGTCTCTCCACCCCTATTACGCGCAGAGATAAAAAAATGTTTACGTAGATACGCGTTGACCTTTTACTTTCTTGTACGTGCTATTACGCGAATATGCCACAGTTGATGTATGTACTTGATTTCACCTTGACAAGATTAATCTTTTCGCACGCGAGGCCGTGCGAACTTACCTGAATCAATGACGGTCGCGCCCTACCGGGGATCCGATTATGACTCACGTTGAGGCTTCGGTATAAATAAGTCAAATCAAAATCTCACAACATGATGTTCCTTCCTCTTGTGCAGTCTGAAGAGTTCATCAAGAATTTTTACGACAAGTACCTGCCCGCCGATCACACGGACAGCAAACATGCCTGTTTCATGCGGCGGCGGCGGATTTTGTAGTGCCAATCTTTTGTCCTTCAAACAACCGGATGGCCCCGATGTGATCCGGTGGCTTCTGATGGAACAGGTGGATGTATGGGTTCAACTTTTCTGAGGGATTGCATGTTTTTAAATTATTCTTATTGTCGGTTTACACGAGAAAGGGTTGGTGCCCGCGAGGGAAACTTTCGGCTTTGCGTTTGTAACCATGGGAGCAAACGGATTCCCGCACGTGCTCTGAATCACTCCCGTGTGATCGGCCATAAAATGTAGCTTTGTATTCGTTGAGCCCAGATGAGAATAAACTAGTGACTGACAGAATTCTCAGCTGAGAAAATGTATCTCACAACTTCATTCATTGCGCGCCTCATAATTTCGCCTGTTAGGTCGAGCTGAAGTTGCTCAACATAACGACTCTTTTTTAAATTCTTAAATTTTGTTGGCTAATTCTTACCCTCCTTGATATAATGCGGAAATTAACCTGCACTGTTTGGTACTATCTATGCCTTGTACTGAAGTACGGGTGTTGGAAGAAGCGGAGAATTTTAAGTAGAACTTACGTGGTATTGAAAGTACCCCTGTCCACTCGTTCCTTCTGGGAACTGAAATCTGATCTGTTGCGAAAGTGTCATCCTTTATCTTGCCTACCGATAGAGTCCTCCATCTCGAAGGACCACTTTCTTTAACTCATTTTAAATGAAACTCTTTCTTGACATCTCCCTCCAAATTGTAGTGACTTGAGTATGCTGCCAGTCGGAACAATCCTGAAGACGAACGATGGCTTGATGCAGCACTACTGGAAGCAACTATTACTATTACTACTTGATGCAGCACTGTGGTTGCTGGTTGGACGTTCATAGACAGAAGGACATTGACACCAGAGCACTAGGAAGCTTTGGCACTCCAATCTATGTATCCATTCAGCCTTCTGGCGAACTGACTGGTTCAAGGCCCTACAAGTGAACATCTAGTTTCCAAACAGACTTTCTATTATTCACTCTTGACTGTCTCACGATCTCTACATCTTTATAATTAGTCTTCACACAAATTTTTCCGCTTGTTCCACTTCTGTTCTGTTTACTATCCTTATAACTTTTCTTCCCCCCCTCCTTTGTCATCTGATAGGTTCACGGGCCGCACCAAGTGACGGCCCAACCGGGAGGAGGGTGAACACCCTCATTTCCATTCAGGCTCTCTTCTCCTTTCCTCCACCATCCTGATTTGCTTATTTTTTAATTAGCACACTTACATCTTATGTTAAGTTCTAATTTACTTACATTTTTCTCAGATTCATTCTCAACTACTCTCCTAATAGTCTTTGCATACACACAAACACGCTCACTCAAACATAGTTATGTTGCGCTCTTTCTTTCATGCAACCGCCCTACGGGGGAGTCTGCATTAACTTCGCGTTGGGACTCCGGTGGAACATGAAAGCAAATAATAATAATTCTTTCATGCAACATTTATCGTCGACTATTCCTTCTTGTTTCCATTATTGCCGTTTTCATGCGTGAAATTCCCTACACCCAGTGTAGATCTCGTGCATGGGATCCCCGTTTTCTGTCTTCATCTTCCCCCTCAGCAGGTGTTGGAGCGTGTAACCCGGCACTTTAAGGATTACGGCGAATCCTTGGGGTTCTGAAGCTGAGTAGGTAGTCTATTGATCCTCCTTACTGCTATCCGGGGAGTGCTGGGACCATATGGCCTCGGCACCTCCGGAGTTCCTATACATCCTCTGGCACCCGTACATACCATAGACGTTCGCCGCGTAAAGGACTTTGCCTTTGCGCAGTAGTAAACCTAACTCGAACATTGGGGTGGATGGATGATTATCTATTTTATAGATCATTAACACTTTATTTTAGTAGTTCTTATTTCGTCTGTGCCCTTTTTCATGGTGATCTATTTTGTATTAGTTATAGAATTATGCATCGTTAGACGCATGCAGGGGCCCTGCAGGGTGGCGAGTGACGACCGGTGGAGCGCGGAAGCGGCTACTGCTCCTATTACGCTAAAACTACTCGGTATTTACGTTAACCTACTCTGTATTTACGTTAACCCACTCTGTATCTTCGTTAAATCTACCCTATCTACGTTAAATCTACTCTGTTCCTGTTAAACCTACTCGTAATCTACGTTAAACCTACTCGTAATCTACGTTAAACCTACTCGTAATCTACGTTAAACCTACTCGTAATCTACGTTAAACCAACTCTGAATCTGCATCGAACCTACTCATAATCTATGCTGCACCTACTTTACCACTCTTCAAGTGGATGGGTGATTATTCGTCTCATAGATCATTAACACTTTATTTTATTATTTCTCATTTCGTGGGCTCTATTATTTAACTGTGCCCTTTTTTCAAAGTGATCTATTTTGTATTTGTTATTATTATATATATCGAGGTTTTTGAGACAAGGTGACCCTGGGAAGGGGTGGGACTCGGGGTTCCGGGAGACTAGGAGGATTTGGAGGGGACCTACTTAGACCCTTCGGGATACTTTCGAGACCCTTAGGGACCCTCTTGAAAAACTGTAGGACCCACTTGAGGTCCCTCTGAATCCTGGAACCTTAGCTGCATCCTCCCAAATCTAGACATTCGCCTTCGCCCGAAGAGAACATGTGGTTTCCATATTTTTCGACGTTGAAAAAGCATACGACACTAAGTGGAAATACGGGATCATGAAGGATCTCCACCGTAAAGGATCGAGAGGTCGGCTACCACTTATAATCAACCAATTTATACAAAATCGCACCTTCAGGGTCAAGGTTGGCGACACTCCGTCTCCGTCATATCCGCAAGAAATGGGCGTTCCCCAGAAAAGCGTCCTCAGTGTCACTCTTTTTATCCTCATAATCAATCAGTTAGCCGACATTTTTACCAGAGACGGAAGACTGCTCTCATCGCTATACGTGGACGATCTACAAATAAACTACAGACACCCCAGCCTCATAACAATCCAACATGAACTCCAGAAGTGCCTAAACCTAGTCGGGAACTGGGCTTTCGTAAACGGATTCCGATTCTCGCCCTCTAAAACTATAAGCATGCACTTTACCCTTGTGCCCGGTTTGCACCTGAAACCAGCCCTAACGCTGCACAACACCCCACTAGTATACGAAGAAACTATCAAATTCCTGGGTCTTGAGTGGGATCCTAAACTCACGTGGCGACCCCACATTGCAGCCCTGGCGATTCGATGCAAAAGGTCGACGGGACTTATCCAATTGGTAATATCGCTGAAGTTCGGTGCCGACATGGACACCGTAATGACGTTGTTCAGAGCAATAATACGATCGCGCATGGACTACGGAGCCGTTGTCTACGGATCTGCAGCCAAAACTACTCTCGACCATCGCTAACAATGCGTTGCGTATCACTACCGGCGCAGTCCGCTCGACTCCAATCGAATTACTTAACGTGCTCGCTAACGAACTTCCGCTCCGGCGAGACAAACTTTCACTACAATACTATTTTAAGACTAGAAGTCTTAACAACCCAGCAATCAGCCACATCAATAACATATCCGATAAGCGCCTTTTTTGCGGCTAAAAAGAATATATGCCCACCGTTTTCCCTACGTGTCGACAACCTGCTGACCTTGTTAACATCAATCAATCAATCGAGAAGCTATTCAGCCTTCATTTTCCTACCGAGTCCTTCAAATAAACACACCAACATGGATGATCAACCTACCACCGGTCAACCTAGACCTGCAAATCTACTCTAAAACAACTACTCCAACCTACGCGTACCGGCAGGAATTCCTAAGACTACTCGAGGAAGAATATTTAGAGCACCGCCACATGTACACTGACTGCTCCAAAACCGCGGACGGAGTGGGAGCCGCCGCTGTGTGCGGGGGACACCCCACAAGAGGCCTCCGTGTTCTCTGCGGAGCTTCGCGCACTCGAACTAGCCGTCTCTATCGCAAAACACGTCGCTTCTCCAAATACGTCGTATTCTCACAGTCTGAGTGTCCTCACCCAGCTTAAAACACTGCACTATGAACATCCTGTACTACGTAAGATGCAGCACGATCTCTTCGTGATGACTGAGACTGGTCAGGCAGTGGAATTCTGCTGGATCCCCGGGCACGCGGGAATAAGAGTAAACAAACTTGCGGACTCGCTTGCTAAACTGGCATCTTCACATCAAGAACAATTTATTGCAATACATTACCGACAAAACGGGGCGGAGCGAAGGGACTAGGAATCCTGTTCTCTGTATAAACCTTTCCTCGAAGACTGCAAGACGAGCGGAGGAGGAGAGGCACACGCCTCTCCAAACCCTTTTGTTAGGGTCGCTGAATGTGCGTGGCTGTAGTACGAGTGATGTAAAGAGGAGGAAGATTGGCGAGATGTTTGTGAGGAAGAAGTTAGATGTGTTGGCGCTGAGTGAGACCAAGTTGAAAGGGAAGGGCGAATGTGAGTTTGGTGTTGTAAGTGGAAGAAAGTCTGGTGTGGAGGAAGGTAGGGCACGAGAAGGTGTGATCTTGATATTGAGTGATCGGTTGGCTAGTAGCGCTACCGAATGGAAAGAGGTGTCCCCAAGATTGATGAGGGTGAAAGTTAAGTTAGGCGTAGAGAGATGGGCATTTGTGAGTGCTTACGGACCTGGCAGCTAGAGGAGTGAAGAGGAGAGGGAGCAATTCTGGACTGACTTGAGTGAGTGTATTGAGAGTTTTGGAGGTCATTTCAATGTAGTTGTACTGGGTGACCTTAATGCGAGACTTGGGGTGGATGGATAATTATTCATTTCATAGATCATAAACACTTTATTTTAGTATTTTATTATTTCTTCTCGCTTGGGCTCTGTTATTCTTCTCTGCCCTTTTTCATATGATTTTCTTTATATTAATTATAAAATTATATATCGTTATTAAACCTACTCTGTTACTATTGTGAACCTACTCTGTTACTATTGTGAACCTACTCTGTTACTATTGTGAACCTGCTCTGTTACTATTGTGAACCTGCTCTGTTACTATTGTGAACCTGCTCTGTTACTATTGTGAACCTGCTCTGTTACTATTGTGAACCTGCTCTGTTACTATTGTGAACCTGCTCTGTTACTATTGTGAACCTGCTCTGTTACTATTGTGAACCTGCT
>SDVV010034379.1:0-11181 GCA_016164225.1 Gammarus roeselii
GAACGTCTACGGTATGTACGGGTGCCACAGGAGGTACAGGAACTTCTAAGGTGCTGAGGCCATATGGTCCCAGCACTCCCCGGATGGCAGTAAGGAGGAATAACACACTACCTACCCTGCTTCAGAGCCCCAATGATCCGCAGTAGTCCTTAAGGTGCGGGCTACGCGCTCCAACACATGTTGAGGGGGAAGATGAAGAAGAGACAGAAAACGGGGATCCCATGCATGAGATCTACACTAGGTGTAGGGAATTTCACGCATGAGAACAGCAAGAATGGAAAGAAGAAGAAGGAATAGTCGTAGAAAAAGGCTGCATGGGAGAAAGAGAGCAAATTTGGCTGTTATTTGCCACCCAAAAAGAGAATAGTTAGAACCGGTGTGTGAAGATTTGAGTGTGTCTGTGTGCGTGCGTGCGTATGTGTGTGTGTGCAGCGACTATTAGGAGAGTTGTTAAGGAGTCTGAGACAAGTTTAAGGAAATTTGAACCAAACATAAGATGCGAATGAGGTAAATAAAAAGTCAAGCAAATCAGGATGGGGGAGAAAAGGAGGGATAGTAAAGGGAGAAGAGGGAAGTTGAAGGGAAATAAGGGTGTTCACCCCCCCGGTAGGGCCGTGACTCCGTGCGGCCCGTGAACCTAACAGATGCCTAGGGGGGGCAATGGGACGATAGTTATGTGTGTCGCTGTGACATTTTCCGGGTTTGGGTATCGGGATAATTACGGGAGGGATCTCGCCATTGGTTGGGAAAGAATGAATTTGAATACAGCGTATTGAACACATTTAGTAGGTGCTGGAGAGCGTTGTCAGGAAGGTGTTTGATCATGTTGTTGTGCACTCGGTCCGGCCCGAGTGAGGTTTCGCGAGTGTGGTCAATTGCATATTGCAGTTCATGGATGGAGAAAGGTTTGTTGTAGAATTCTTCATTTGTGGAAGTGAAGTCGATATGCTCGCTTTCTCTTAGGATCTTTTTCCATTGGAAAGAAGCCGTTTAGTTTGTTGGTTGTGATATTTGGCTGAAAGTCTGAGCTAGTTTGTCCGCGATGTCCGAGTATGAAGAATTGACAGTGCCTCCGTCAGACAGTAAGTGGATAGGTCGCTCGGAGCAACCTTGGATACGTCTTATTTTTCCCCACACTTGGGAAAGAGGGGTGTTCCGATTGATTGTATTAACTAATTGGGTCCAGCAATCTTGCTTCTTCTCCACGCTAAGTTTGCGGAACACGGCAGTTTCTCTTTTCCAGGCTACTCGGTTCCTGGGGGAACGTGCGCGGCGGAATTGTTCCTGATGAGTAGACGCCAGTTTAACGAGGGAATCAGCGAGCGCATCACTTCTTATTCCCGCATGACCGGGATCCAGCAGAATTAGACCGTTTATAAGTCTCGGGCATTGTAGAGGGGCTGTTGCATTTTGCATAGAGCGGGGCGTGTATAGCGCTGAGTTTTGGTCGAGTAAGAACACTCAGACTGTCTGAAAATACAACGTATTGCATGCGCAGAGAGAGAGGTGCGCATTGCCATTGGTCACCCCTCTTTCTGGGGCATTCGGCCTAGTGTATGTACTTGTAATAGTTCAATGTAACGTATACAAACAAAAAATGAAGCATAGTGAACGTCCTCCAGCAATGGCCATCGTTTGGTAGGATGGAGAGGGTAGCTTCTACTCACTACTCTTAGTCTATAAGTTAATAGTTACTATGTCGCTGTAGCATATGTAATCTTCAGAACAGACCACTCTGACGAAGACTTGGTACACATCAAGTGTAATCTGATAGTTCTGCAATTTGTCAATTCGTCATTATACCTAAATAAATTTATAATTTTTCAAGCTTTACTTGTGCTCCCATCAGATACTTGAAATATTATCATAAACCCCCATCGGATCATAATTGCTTTCATACGGAAGACTAAACATTACCCAAAATTTGCAACTGAAACAGCACTTATTGTATATGCTCAATTTGATAAAGCTACAACAAATATAAAATGGCAAAATAAAACAGACAAAACCAAATTGATGATAGCTTACATAGATAAATTAATACAGGCAGTAACTATACGTAGATGCATTTACGATGGTGCACGACACTAGCTTAGCTGATCAAGGGGCTCATCTTCACTGTGACAGAAGTTTAATAATGTAATTTTCGGGTAACACTTTCACACAGAAATGGATAGAGAAGTAGGATGTATATTAAAATTCATTTTTTAATATGCAGTATCAGCAGTTTATTAAGTGAAAAAAATGGTTGACCGCATTTGGCGACCGGACATGGACATGTTTTATTAGTATTCTTTCCTATCGCGTTTACCACGAAATCTTTATTCAATATCAACGGCAGCCATAAAAATTCAAAGTTTGGTTTTTATTAATGTTCAACAGACATTCATTCATATAACCCAAAGGTCTGCTTTACCGTATCATATCTACAGAAATCAACGCAAATAAAGTGTAAAAATTGAGACGTCAAGATTACCTAAATTGCTCCAAGTCAAATTCCATCTGCAAGTTTGATTGCCTTTTCATTAAATACATGCATAGATGCAATGTAAACATGTGTTTGAAAAGATGTAGCTAGGTACACCATGAGTATCAATTCAAACTGTGGATGTGATTGTTTTCCCAATTGTGACGTCATGAATTAGAGGATTTAACATGTTAAGAATAATTTTTTTCACTTCTTCATGTTAGCCGCGTTTTCAAAATATTTTGGTTCTCAATTTAGCAAAGGGGAAAAACACCATATTTACACCAACTAATGCTGTCACTGCAGATTGTTTTAGAGAATACCCACAATTCTTCTTTGTGCACGCAAACTAATAGGGGACAAGATATAGTGGACATCAAAAACACATATGCACATTCAACCAGTTGTAAAGCGTTCAGAAAGTACTCAAGCAATGTATTCTTGAGCCAGCTCCTGAAACTGAAAACCAAATTTTTCAACAGTAACTGATAAAACAAAATCTCGAGTGCATATAAATGCACAGCAAATTTGAAGCAGTTTGTGTTATGTTTCACGGCAAATTTTGACTAATAAACCACACCTAGGAATATTTTTACACATCAGAGCACAGATGACTATTTCTAGCAAATATATATCTTGTATGTAATTGTTCACATTCACCTGCTCAGAACTTCTACAAAGCCCAGAAAATAATCTGATGGAAGCTATTGTTTGTGTAAAAATGAGCTCCAGCATCATCATACCGAGTCACAGGAAAACAGTGCTATCTCAAGTTTGCATTAACTGCTGAATTTCTGATGCTCCTTGATTTGCACAACACCTTCAGTCCAATGTAATAAAGTTCTTGACTCAATTATGTAATGAAGTTACAAACTTCAGTTCTTGAAATAGCCCATTATATTTAATCAAGAAAATCGTATAATTCACTGTTAGTAGCGTTGAAGCCCTTACATGTTAGAGGTAATCAATTAGCCAGATGATGGCAGGTATGATATCCAGATGTCCTTTCCATCACAGCCAGTAACTAGACATTGACCGTGCCCTCGTTAAGATTGTGCCTTGAAAATGCAGCTTGACGTCTGATTCCCAATGGTGTGTTGGTATGAACGTAGGGAAGAGACACAGTAATAGTATGTTAAAGGCAAAGATGGTCAGATACATCAAAACCTGCATCAGAACAACAGTAATCAAGTTGAAGAGAAGAAATATGAAGAACAAAACTTAGTTACTACTCTCATTATACAGCTTCAGAACAGCATGGACCATCTCACCATTGTTGTTATTATTTTCCAAAACGCTACACATTAAGAGAAAACATATCATAATTGCTTCTATGTTACATGACAATATAACTACATGCAAACATTTCTGTGCTGTAAAAATTATTTCAAGGTAGGTAATCAAATGTTTGATATTCATTTTTGTATTGAGAAAGATGATATGGAGGCGTACATATTGATGACTTTTCAAAATTATCCTCAATTATTCACATTTGGATAATAGAATTTGACAAGCTGTAATTTCGTAACATAAGTGACACTAGCTTATTATGATTGTGGAGGACACAACCTGTGACAGTCACAAGCACAGTTTTGAAACAACACACTTCAAAGCATAAATAGCCTAATGCAAAACATTTTTTTCCAAGGGTGAATCAACCAGATATAATGAAGTTTATGCAGTATATAGATATAACAACTGCTAGGCATTTTCTATGTGCAGCAAATTTCCAACATAAGCTTGAACAATAATTAGCTTTTGTTCAAATGCAATATGATTTTTCTTCAAACATATATGGAAATAAAGGTATTGACAAATAGTTTGACGTGGCAATAAACTATTGAAATGGAACAACAATAAAATATAATTAGAACAGTTCACTGGATATGAGGCTGTAATATAACTTGATCAACCCTTTGATAAGATAAGAACCTGCACCTAACATCTTAAGTGGTTGGTGATGCAATAGCTACACATGGCGGAATGATTACCAACACTGTTTGGTCTGCAATTTGACTATTAAACTAGAAAGGAGATATGTCATATAGGACCAAAAACATTTACCTAGAGCAAAGCTGAAAATAAACTGATTTTATTCAAATTTGGTTACTTTAATCCAAGATCTTTCCAATGTTCACACAAATTAATTCTTTTTAGAGCTAAAATATTGACCTAATTTGCATTTAAATGTTTGGTGGTCTTATAATTAAATTTTGGCATTTCAATAGTTATTTTTCTAAAATTTATCAAAAATGGAACAAGAGGCTTGAAGGTTTCTTGAAAGCATGAATCAAGCACATCCATGTGGAACTATCCACACAGTCATGCTAGACAGCATGATGTTACCCAGTCAGAGACCGCAAAGCTCAACAACTTGCGTGGCAACCACACTCATTCACTGATGTCTAATCCAAGTCGGGACGACACAGAAAGACACTAGCTTCATGAGGTGATGCTTCAGCCAGCAGTTTGCATGCGTGCAAGACGGGCGTTCAACATGTCACGCTTACGAGGATCCTTCAAAATTCTGCTCAGGAGGTCAAGTTTTTCCCGAAGTTCAAGATTTTCTGCGGCAAGAATTCTGTTGTTTCTTTCTAAACGTTGGTTTTCTTGAATCAAGTCGGTCCTACTTTCCAATGAAATCAGTTTTTGAGATTGGGTACTGATCTTGGCAATTTGAGGAAAATTCACCTGATCCACTTCGTCCGATTTCCTTTTGATCCCTCTGCCGGAATAGGTAGTTGGAGGAGGGGAAGGGGGCAAAGAGGAATGAGAAGGAGGAGGAGAAGGGGGATCCAAGGAGACCAGGCCTCTGGTGATGTAGGCCTTGATGGTAGGGCCAGTGCTATTGGATTTATTTTGGTTGATCCTCACATAGAGATTTGGAGCAGAAGATGGGAGAGGAGAATGAGTAGATGAGAGAGAAAGGGTAGAAGAAGGCAAAGAAGAAGGGGGAGAAGAATCGGGAGAAGAAGGGGGAGTAGGTGGGAGGAGAGACGGAGGCTGAGAAGGGGGAGAAGAAGGAGAAGGCAAAGAAGAAAGGGCAGTTGGAGGAAGAGAATTTGACGGATTTGTTAAAGAAGACTGCTGAGAATTGATTTTCACCAGGATGGCACCCACGGGCAAACGAACCGAAGTCAAGGGCAGTTTGAACTCAGGCCTGGCAGAAGCAACTTCCTTGGGAGGCGCTCCCGAGGACGTTGCAGCACAGGCAGCAGGCATAGTATCTGACCTGTTGTCCACTGAAATGTTTCCCCCTGACTTAGCAAAATCTTTTGGGCCATCCTGCAAATCGTTTGGCAACTCTAAAGTACCCCAAAGAGAAGTTTCAACATTTCTCAGCACAGTAGGCTGGGCAACTAGACTGGAGTGCAGCAGATTTGCATTGACAACATATGGATCAGAGGAGACCAGGCCTTTGGTGATGTAGGTCTTGATGCTTGGGCCAGTACCGTCTGATGTATTTTGGTTGATCCTCACATAAGAGAGATTTGGCTTCTCACTGGAATATGAAACGACCATCTGAAACAAATAAAATAATGATCAATTAGCTTCTCAAGATACATGTCCTTAGAGTGATGTCTAAGAATTTAATATAACAGATGTTTAAAAATTCTACTCATCAAATCTTTCAACTAATTGTGTTTGCTACAACAATTATTCAATTTAGCTCAACAGTCACATGACACAGGTAAGGGTACCTCGACAAGAATGCAGGCACTTCTACTGGTCAGATATCTTATGCAAAATTGAAAATGAAACCACCCTTGAAACTTCAAAGTCATTCAAGTGAATAACTATATTCTCAAGACTCAAACTAGCTACTGCCCAATTAATTGGATCTGGTGGAAGTGATACCTATGCTAATGCTATTGAGTTCATCAGCAATTATCTACTCCCCCAATTAATTGGATCTGGGGGAAGTGATACCTATGCTAATGCTATTGAGTCTATCAGCAACTATCCACTGCCCCAATTAGTTGGATCTAGTGGAAGTGATACCTCTGCTAATGCAATCAGAGTTCATCAGCATGTCTATAATGTCCGATTCACATTCCTTTACTGTAATATCAAGCCAGATTTTGCGCTCAATCAAAGGCAATTGCTGCAGAAATTACGGAGTACACATCATAACAAAAAGTGCCTTTTATGAATTCTCCATCAGAAAACCTATCACTTGATGCACAGTGCACACTTTTTGATCCCTTCCAGTACACACAGGTTGTTTAGCAGTTTATAATGAGTGAAACCCTTGATCAGATAGAAGTTTTCAATATACAAAAAAACAAGACGTTGATAGAATACCTCATAAACAGATCTTATTTCTGTGTAGTGAGCCAAGTTAATTGCATTATCTTTGTGCAAGTTGTGTGCCTCAAGGTTTCCTAAATGCTTACAATTCAATTTTAGGATCCATGAGTTTTAATTGAAGATTAAACTCAGAAACATGATTAGATTCCTTGCAAAAAATACAATAAAGCTACCTTTGAATAGTTGAGCCATGTTACTCATTTTCTTTCCACCAGTACTATATATGGCATGAAGTTTGAAAATAATTTCAACCTCATCATTGACACAATTTGATGTTTTCACTCACCAGTACTTGAGTTTAGAATAGTTACCAAAAATACTACAATAGCATCATTGTTCGACTCCTTGTTAAAAAAAATGTATTGAGAGCCATGTTACTTTCTTTTTAGTGTGTGTAGTCTACATGACTTGAAGTGTAGTAAGCTGAACTGGCAACTCTGATAGCTATTGTATTATGTATTGTTAGTTGTTATTTGTCTTCTTTGTGTAGTCAACATAGCTTGAAGTTTCTGTAGTAAGCTGAACTGGCTGCTCCAATAGGAAATGGTGTTTCCATTTTCCAAATGCTTGTTTTCTACAGACATCACAAACAAGGAAACCATTGGATTCCTAAGAAATACATTTCTATTCAGTATACTTGGCCATGTTGCTTGTCCTTTTCATGCACATTAGGCATTTTAAAGTTTAGGTGAGCATTTATAAATTTCTAGACTATTTTGCTAACCAATTGCTGAATTTTGAATATGCATCAGAAATAAGGTGATCAATAGTTTCCAAGTCCAAGTTCTTCTAATTTGGTACAGTAACTTGTATAAGATATCATGTTCCACATTTGTTGATAGCTTGAATTTTTCATGGACAGCGTTGTAACGTTATTCAGATTCAACAAAATTATCACAAATTGCTTTGAACTTAAGCTAAAAAACAGGGTTACCATCAAATTCCTCATGCAAAAACAATAATAGTTTTGAAAAGCAGTTCCTGTAACTGGACTTGTTCAGTGCCAATTTGATGATATAAATTTTGGTAACATTTTGGCCAGTGCTGATTTGAAGAAATTTTGATGTTTTCACTCTCCTACCTGTGTAATTGGAATGTAGCTATACAACAAGCATGGTAACCAATGGATTTTTTGTATACCTCTTTTCTGTGTAAAAAGCTATGTTACTCATTTCTTTGAGTAGGCTGAAGGGTCAACAGATTTCAAAGCAACATATAATCAGCAATAAGATGGAAAAATATTAAAAATACAAATGAACAGTGGGACGTATAATACACACTACTAGACATTGTTCATAGTGAAAATTCCCTCCAGTTTTGGCCCTGTCCAATGCTCCTCTGGCCATTGTTGTGGGAACCGTTTGTTCTCTTGCACCATGTTTCCCTGGTTGGCAATGTCTTGGATATCTGGCCATCTCAGGGCTACCCAAACCCTTGTGTATTTTGGTCCAGTTGTGCCAGCCAGTGTACTTTCAGCATACACAACTGTGCTCAGAATTGGTCTACATGTGTTAGTGCATCCCTTTAGACAATTAATTCAGCTCGAGCACTGACACAGATCATGCTCCCATTCTAATTATTTACCTTTTTCAATAATAACTCTTAAATGTGCGCATAAAATGAGTATTTTTGCATGTTTTTATGTTCAATCTGTTTATCATGTCCTACTGCATAATATTTATGAGAGGAGCTCAATTTGTAAACTTTTCTAGAGCAAGTCCACTATTAAAGCATTTATTGTGGCAGGGACAGTCACAGATTAATGTTCACCTGTAAGTTGACTTTTAAAAGTTCAGTTTTTGCGCTTTAAACAGCATGGTTTAATCAGTATCCAATTCGCAGTCATCTATTTTAGCAACCTTTGATGCTTTCATGCTTCGAGTTCTGTGGTTTCAATGTGCAGTAGTAAATGGTTGTTCCTATTCTATGTAGCGTCGATCCGGGTGACTCCCGGCGGTCGGAAATACGGGGTGACTTCCCGCAACCCCCCCCTTTTTGGGCACCAAGACGTCGGAAATGTCACCGTTTAACTACGGGGCTTGAGAAAGCAGGTCTTTGTTGGTTAATATCAGCTACTTATAGAAATTCGGTACGCGAACAGAATTTATGAAAAATCGTCAAAGTGAAGGTGTGTTTTTCAGGTCCCTGATAATTTTGGTTCAGAAAAATCAACGTTCTTCAAACTTTGATGGTGTGTCTAGAGTTCCCATTGGATTAGGACCAAATTTGGTGGTGATACTCGGAATATGATGTAGTTTGCTGCATAGGAAGGATTTTGAAAATAAATGTAAAACTTTGAAGATATTTATACAAATATACAACTGCGGCGAGTCACCCCAGGTGAAAAAAATGATTAAGGGTGATTCCCCGCCCCTTATTGTTATTAAATATCTTCATTTCTCTTAAATGAAAAGTAGTTGAATGCAATTTTTTGCATTTATAGTGACATCTGGAAGTGGATGACCCACAATAATGACACCACAGCCAATTTCAAAATGCGTAACTAATTTTAAAATGACCCAATGTTCATAACACATAGTGACAAGTCTAGGCCAAAGTTGTCTTATGTTCAATGCCCAGGAACAATATTTTTTATCACATTTTCATATCAAGATAACAATACCTTACCTAGCATGACTTTTATTCATGGTAATGCAATAAGTTTGTTATGGAAATGACGTAATATATTTTTTACATGTTTTATCGTATTATTAAAAAAAAAACATTTTTTGTAATATTTGCTCATTTACCAATACATTAGGGTCACAATCAGTTTAGGATGTGGAGAAATGACTTCCTGTGAAGTTAGATTGCAATTATTGGAAAAAAACTTCGTTCCCCGCAGCAAAATCGGGAAAAAAATATCCTTCGACCAGGTCTGACGCAGCAAAAGGCGAGCATCAAAAACACTTGTCACAGACGTAATAGCAACTGACATATACTAATATAGGCGTGCTCTTTTGATTGGTACTCTCAAACTCATCATTCACGTTTCAATTATTGATAAATGTGGGGTGCGGGAAGTCACACCGTTTGGTGCGGGAAGTCCCCCAGATTGAGGGCCATAGTTTGCCGCACGGTTTTCTGTAAATAACTTTTTTTTGGTTGATGATACAATGTAGAAACTTACGGTGCTTCATGATCATTATAGTAGCTATACACACCGTAAATACGAAGTTTCTCGGCCACTTACTTTTTGAGTTATTTCAAGGTATGCGCAAAATGCGGGGTCACCCCAGTCGACGCTATATATATCTATCTATCTATCTCTATCTATCTCTATCTATCTCTATCTCTATCTATCTCTATCTATCTCCATCTCCATCTCTATCTCTATATCTATATCAATATCTATATATCTATCTATATATCTATCTATCTATCTATCTATCTATCTATCTATCCATCTATCTATATATATGTATATCTATATATTTATATATAGCTATATATATTTATATATAGCTATATATATTTATATAAATATATATATATTTATATAAATATATATATTTACATATATATATATATTCCTATATATAGCGTCGACTGGGGTGACTCCCCGCAGTCAAAAACCCGGGGTGACTCCCCGCACCCCCCCTTTTGGGCACCAAAACGTCGGAAATCATAATATTTGACCACCAGACTTGAAAGAGCAGGTCTTTGTAAGTAAGTATTAGTTACTTGTAGAAATTCGATGCGCGCACAGAATTTATGAAAAATCACCAAAGTGAAGGTGTGTTTTTCAGGTACCCGAAAATTTTGGTTCGGAAAAATTGACGTTCCGTAAACTTTGATGCTGTGGCTAGAGTTTCCATTGGATTAGGGCCAAATTTGGTGGCGAAACTCGTAATATGGTGTAGTTCGTTGTGTGAGAAGGATTTTGGGGAAAAGTGTAAACTTTTGTAGATATATACAAATATACAACTGCGGGGAGTCACCCCAGGTGAAAAAAAATCAGGGGTGACTCCCCGCACGTATTTTGTTATTAAATATTTTCGTTTTTCTTCAATGAAAAAAAATCAAATGCAATTCTACACACATATAATGACATTTGGAAGTAAATGACCCACAATAATGACACCACAGCTAATTTCAATATGCGTAACTAATTTTATAATGACCCGATTTTTTTAACACATGGTGACAAGTCTAGGCCTAAGTGTTAACTCATGTTTAATGCCTAGGAATAATTATCCCTTACCTGGCATGACTTGTATTCATGTTAATGCAATAAGTTTGCTATAGAATTGACAAAACACATTTTTTACAAGTTCTATCGTAATAATAAAAAAATCGTTTTTTGTAATATTTGCTCATTTACTGATACTTTAGGGTCATAATTAGTTTAGGATGTGGAGAAATGACTTCCAGTAAAGTTAGATTGCAATTATTGAAGAAAA
>SDVV010034380.1:0-11181 GCA_016164225.1 Gammarus roeselii
ATATATACAGATACAGACAGACACCAGGCTGCATCCCCCAGAATCGAGGGTCGCCGACGGCAAGGGCACCTCACACTCTCATACGCTCTCACTCACACAACTTAGCCCTTTTGTGCTAAAGGGTCCGGCCGGTAACCCCGCAACATACACTCCGGGTCACGAGTGCAGTCCAAGGATCCGTTGTCAGCAGCGGGGCCCGACAGTTTTCACTGGTATATCCTCGTCGCGTCATAATGGCCGGGCCCTCCTACCCACGACCATCCCGACAAAGAGATGTCAAGGGCTAGAAATCACATCAGAGCAGCTTCAAAATCAACCATTCACGACCATTCTCCACTCACGCCTGTTCATTGCACGCTCTCTCGCTACTCCCACATTCATGTCTCTCCTTCCTAACGCCTGCTTCACACCATCCATCCACCCAAACTTCGGTCTACCTCTAGGCCTGCTACCACTCGCCTCCGCATTCATTACTGGAGCCGATGGTCTAAAACAATATTTTTACCTCCTTTTATTCTATATCCGTGGGTGATTGTAACCATCCGTAGAAGGCAGTGTTAGAAAATTAATATGTAGTATATTATTTATCCGTGAATGCCTTTATATAATGTGTTAAAATATTGAATTCTACCAGTTATAAAAGTAACAGTCAGATGTGCTGTTTATACCCAGAATAAAATATTTTACTTATGAAAGTTTCAACGGTAAGAAACGAGATATTGTGGCCGACATTTATTTTTGTAACTACCAGGGAAGGAGCGAAACGTTAAAGGAAGCACAAAAAATGTTACAGAACACTCTACATAAAACATTATAGAACCATGACCGAATCATCCTCTGAAGCTAGTGTCTGAATGGGGACATTGTAAGCCACTCCCACTGGTAATGGAAGCTACCATAGCAGTTTAAGATGAAGCCGTAAGTATCACCCCTTACATACAATCGAACTCTTCAAATAGGCCTCCAACATATTAGTGTTGGCCTCGATTTATAGGCTGCAAATTCAATGTTCGGTAAAACAGGCCAATACCGGCCCTGACCCATGAAGCGGGACCAAGGTAATGCCGATCATGAAACTGCCATCGATGCAAAGATTACGTCAATTGGCCATTGATTTAGGGCAAAGACGACAAGAAAATGTGGTCTTCCTGAAGCAGTGGAAGAGGTCATCACGCGGTGCTGGCGCTTCGAGGAAGGAAACACTTTCGTTGCTCGAAATTGAAGTATTTGGAGATCGGGAAGGCAACCAAGGAGAGCTGTGAGTTCATTCCGGCCTCTCATGCTATTGCAAACAGAGCAGTGGTTTAGTTAAGTGCAGTGACGAAGGTAAATATACTCGTCTAAACCCAGCGGAAATGTGATGTATAAAATGCAGTTCATTATTATGCCTGGTCCAGTTATCAGACAGGTACAAAAAAGAGCCCATCTAGCTTCACGATTGCAGATTAGTCTGAAAATATCAAAAGGAATCGCCTAAAAGAGTCATAACTGTTCTATTTTCTTAGTATAATACATCATTGAGAGAACAAAGAATAAATGAACTAATAAGTTACAGTAGCTATATCTTCAAGAGGTATTAGTTCAATATAGGTACAGTATTGCGTACGTTTCAGTTCAATATCTGCAGGAGGTATCTGTTAAAATTAATATAGTTACAGTCTCACGCACGTCTCCGTCGACAAGGTACAGGAGGTTTCAGTAAATGATAATTACCGCATCACGCCTATCTCAGTTAAATCGGTAATTAACCGTATTGAGATATATGTTGAATGTAGTACGGTATCACGCTCGTCTTGGTTGAATCGGTAATTAACCATCTTGTGGTATATGTTGAATGTAGTACGGTATCACGGCCATCTCAGTTGAATCGGTAAATAACCGGCTTGAGGTATGTGTTGAATGTAGTACGGTATCACACCCATCTCGGTTGAATCGGTGATTAACCGTATTGAGGTATATGTTTAATGTAGAACGTTGTCACGCACATCTCAGTTGAATCGGTAATTAACCGTCTTGAGGTATACGTTGAATGTAGTACGTTATCACGCCCATCTCAGTTGAATAGGTAATTAACCGTCTTGAGGTATATGTTGAATGTAGTACAGTAACACGCCCATCTCGGTTAAATCGGCAGTTGGCCGTATTTAGGTACATGTTGAAAGTAATACGTTATCACGCACATCTCAGTTGAATCGGTAATTATCCGTCTTGAGGTATATGTTGAATGTAGTACGGTATCACGCACATCTCAGTTGATTACATACGTGCACGACCATGATGATGCACTTAACAAGTGTTAAGGAAATAGTGAAATGTACGGCTCCAAATCCCAGTCCCTTTCGCAGTTTGTCCTGATATGATAAAGTATAGGCAATTTTCGATTTTTTGATTGATGGTAATCGATTGTATTTGTTGTTGGACTTATAATTTACCTACATTATTCAGTTCCTAATGACGTTTGATGAAACATTTGGTCCTGGTGAGTATGTAATACAAATTCACATAAGCCCCGACTGATGTGAACTGAGAACATAATAAAAGGCCATCATCAGCATTAAGCTTGCGGATATTATGTGACCAACTCAGGGTCTGACATGTACTTGTTTTAATTTTAAGGGTACATGCAGTCGATTCTACAACGAAGATTGACATTCGAATAATTGTCGAGCCTTCGCAGTTCGTCATAAGAGATTATTATTTACTAGGGTCATGTATATAAATCTACTCACATGCGGAGAACAACCTTCCCACGATGGATTGAACGACAAGGTTTACGAATTAACTATCAAATATATATTTCATTTTTCACGTGGAGGACCTTCATACGAAGATTCGCCGCCTCTCTCTCCAAGCGCGCAGTCGCTATGTCCTACCCTCAGGGGCCCCTGTCAACCACGGCCAGGCTCCAGGGCTCCACTTACCGATCCACAATCCTGAACGATGGTGATTAGCTTCAGCGCAACCAACTAATCCGTGCCACCACCAAAGCAAGCCGGATGAGTGACGCCAACTTTCATCGATAGGGGGCCAAGATCCGGCCAGCGCCGAGTGCTTCGAGCGGTTCCGAGCGGCGTCCTTCCGAAAGCCTCGACGCTGTGTTGCGTAACCGTGAAGAGCTTCACGCCTGTTATATAGTTGGCCGGTGGGTTGCACACAGACACTCTCACTTGTTCCTTTGCTTGTGGATATTGTTCTCTGGATACGCTGTGATGAGGGGCTTCGTTGAGGTGGGTTCGACGAAGGAGCCAACGAAAAAAGCTTATTGTTCAACACTGGCTCTTGTTCAAGTCCGAAAATGTGTGGTGATTTAATGTGCTGTTGCTTCGTCGAGTGTCGTGGCGATGTGCTGTGGTCCCCAGCGCTCTGTGTAGCGTATTGCAGACTGTTCGCTGTCGCCTGAAGTTCATGTGCAGTAGAATAGTTCTGCCCATTGCACCCTAGTTCATGTTGCTTCACTCTTGTTTTTTTAATATCTTACATACCGCAAAATGGTTCCTAACATGTTTAGTTAGTTGAAGAAAAAAAGCTTCGATTTCTTTTGAGGGCCTTGCATTTGTTTATTTCACTGTAATTTTTTTATCAAAACAGCGAAAAAAAAATTAACTGATTAAATTAATTGGAAACAATTCCTGGAGCTTCTACATACTATATTTATTCTAACTACTGAGTAACACCCGCCAATAATTTTCATGCCGTTATTAGTAATTTCGAAAGTTTTAATCAATTACAAGCAGGAATTAATAACCACACAAAGTCTGTATTTTTCTGTTGAAACTGAATGATAAGATCATTATTTTTCACTGTTGTTTATAATGTTTAAGACCATGGGTATTGTCGTTGTGTTGGCATTACTGACAAACATTCGTTGGTACGACCTACTTTCAGCATGATGACTCATACCGTGAAACTGAACTTCTTTGAGATCATTTTACATTCGATGTAATCCATAAAATGACTTCCCCTTGTAGACACCAGCTCCAATTTTCAAGGGAAATCGCAATACAATTTCTCCTCCATTTAATCTATTCTTCATTGTCTATCCATCTCCGCATCATCCACCCTTCTCTGTAATACAATGGAGGATAGATTAGGACATTGATATGGATTCATAAAGTTTACTAGCGACTTGACGTTCTGAACAAGAAACACAATTAGAAACACAACAGTTTATACCTGTCATGTCACATACAGTTTATACCTGTGACGTTACAGTTTATACCTGTGACGTTACAGTTTATACCTGTCATGTCACATACAGTTTATACCTGTGACGTTACAGTTTATACCTGTCATTTCACATACAGTTTATACCTGTGACGTTACAGTTTTAGGTGTACAACCGTAAACAACATCAGCATGCGTTCATGACCAGTAAACAAGACTGAAAGAGCTGTCGATTTGGTGCTGTTATAGTTCTTATCGGCAACCTTAGTTTTTGTTCTCTGTTATGCAATTGATCTGTTTTGTAAGATGCTGAAGGATTGTAAAAAAGTCATCAGTATCACAAAAGGAAAACAATAGATGAATAATCACTTCTATTGTACGCACAGGTAGAAGCAAAAAAAAATGGTTCAATCTAAAAACTCTGAGGGACTGAACGATTTTTGATTTCATTGTGAATTATGTTCATATGATGTCAACGTTCATTTATAAAATTGTTATAAACAAATCTATCGTGACTTGAAACTACACAACAAACATCACGATAAAGTAATCTGATCAGTCGAAATATCACATAAAGTTCATCGCTTCTATATTTTTCCTATATTCGCTCAGAATAATTGAGAAGTGGAGAGGATAGTTGAGAACATGCGGCCTAGGCAATACAGAGTGCGAGGTATGCCAATGTGAGATTCAAAACAACGAGAAACAACGAGGTATACCAGCCAGAGATTCAAACAACGAGAAAATCGGAGCCAAACCACAAATGTTTATCAGTTCAAATCGTCAAATCATCTTTATAACCTAAAAAATATAAGAAACGAAGGAAGCACCGTCAATGCAGCAAATTCTGCTCCAACATCTACATGTGTCTTCAGTATTACGCGAGTGTGATGTAACATGCAGATGCCACGGCCATCATTAAAAAACGCCCGAAGAACTGACACCGAAGGAGCAATAGGCCTCACGTACGCCTTTCCCTTCCTTCTTGCGCGGCTCGCAGGACTGGACGTGAATGCGACCAGCATAAGACCAGCGCTGACCTACAGCCGTAAGCTGTCACTCTCAAGGATGCTCAGCGCACCGAGTTACGAGGTCTTATTACACTAGGTAACGAGTGCGATCCTTGCCGTGGTCACGAGGAAGGAGAGGAGGGGCTGTCCCTCAGGATTGGGGGGAGGCTGGCAAAGAGCTGCGTACTTCATGTTTTATTATTGTGATTCTGTGAACGGCTATAGAGCTGTGTTCCGTGCGTTCTTGGTATGATAGTGTACAGAGCGTTGCCCTTCATGCATTCCTGGACCGATACTGTAAACAGAGCTGTGCACTTTATACATTCTTGATTCGATACTGTAGACAGAGCTGTGCACTTTATACATTCTTGATTCGATACTGTAGACAGAGCTGTGCACTTTATGCATTCATGGACCGGTACTGTAGACAGAGCTGTGCACTTTATCCATTCTTGGTGCGATACTGTAGACAGGGCTGTGCACTTCATGCATTCTTGATGCGATACTGTAGACAGAGTTGTGCACTTCATGCATTCTTGATGCGATACTGTAGACAGAGCTGTGTACTTTAAACATTCTTGGTGCGATACTGTAGACGGAGCTGTGCACTTCATACATTATTGGTGCGATACTGTAGACGGAGCTGTGCACTTCATGCATTCTTGATGCGATACTGTAGACAGAGCTGTGTACTTTAAACATTCTTGGTGCGATACTGTAGACGGAGCTGTGCACTTCATGCATTCTTGATGCGATACTGTAGACGGAGCTGTGCACTTCATGCATTATTGGTGCGATACTGTAGACAGAGCTGTGTACTTTAAACATTCTTGGTGCGATACTGTAGACGGAGCTGTGCACTTCATGCATTATTGGTGCGATACTGTAGACGGAGCCGTGAACTTCAGCCATTCTTAGGCGATACTTTAGACAGAGCTGTGTACTTTAAACATTCCTGATGCGATACTTTAGACAGAGCTGTGTACTTTAAACATTTTTGGTGCAATACTGTAGGCAGAGCTGTGCACTGCATGCATGCTTGGTGCGATATTCCAATTAGGCTGGGAAGGTTAGAGAGAAAAGCTATTATGTGAATCGAGTTTATTGACAGAGAAATTGCAGCGTGTTCAACCATTTTATGGGCCGCACACTACTCTCATGCACCGCGTGGCGACTAGCAGTCTCGTGATCCTAGTGCTGATCTAGAACATTAAAAGCATCCGGTTCGATTCCCAGCTACGGGCTATAAAAAAAAGTTTCCAGATGACCTAATCAATTCTTATTCAGACACGTTGTGAATCTTGGTCTTCCGCTTTTTCGGCGATCTTGTGTTAGTGTCGATTAGAAAAATACGTTCAGCAGCGACAAAATTGCCAATAAAGCATTTTTAAATAGCGATGCGGGCACATCATTTTGCAATGTTTCACTATAGGAAACATTGATCGCCAATTGGGCTTAGACTAGATAATAGTACAAAACACTTTAATGTAGAATTCTAGAGGAGGAAGTACGTTATTACAGTAACTTTCAACTAGATTCAAGGAACAACTATTTTTAAATAGAATTCCTACGGCAATAGAGACTGCAATACTACGGAAGAATTATTTATCTTGATTCGATTTGAGGTTAATTGTGTACGTCTGTACGTAGCGGCAAGTTTAAGAATTATGCTATCAACGTTTAGACCAATCGGTAACACAATTGGGCATTGACCAATGCCAGTTATGATATGTTTTCTGATAAAATCTACGTGAATCGCCGTTAAATAGCTACATCGTTTCCTCCTTGATGTTTTTCCAAACAGAAATGGCATGTGAAGCACTCTCAGACGTTTTAGTTCAGAACTTATCCTCTTGCTATCAAAAGACAACCTAGTTTGGGCCAGAAGCCCTGTCGTTGTCTTCTTACACTTGTAAACACTTGTATACGCAGGAAAAAAAATCGTAGGTACAAAAGCACTCATAAATATACATTAGGGAAAAATTGTTCTTAAAAATACTGTGAAGCAAAGTTGACTCCAGCGTATCATTGGGGCATCTAAAATGGAAGATTTCTAGAAGTATCAACTTCATCCCGAATAAGGTTCAACAAAGAAATCGAGTTATTCTGTTGTGGGCCTTATATAGTAGTTGGGTAATGGTGATACAGTAGTTGGGTAATGGTGATACAGTAGTTGGGTAATGGTAATACAGTAGTTGGGTAATGGTAATACAGTAGTTGGGTAATGGTAATACAGTAGTTGGGTAATGGTGATACAGTAGTTGGGTAATGGTGATACAGTAGTTGGGTATTGGTGATACAGTAGTTGGGTAATGGTAATACAGTAGTTGGGTAATGGTAATACAGTAGTTGGGTAATGGTGATACAGTAGTTGGGTAATGGTGATACAGTAGTTGGGACATACAGTAGTTGGGTAATGGTAATACAGTAGTTGGGTAATGGTCGGTGCCACCATTGTCGACGTTTACGTAATCCCAAGTTTCATGATTCGAAAAGATTAGTATTATATGTGATACAGTTATTGCTCAACGATTTGTCTGTTTGCATGCACTTTAATCCAGGCTGTGAATCACTACCAACAATTTTGTCAGCCAAAGTTGTGCTTAAGAAGTGTTGATCGCAACTCACACTAAGAAAGGCTCACGTCAGTAGACCTGTTTCAGACATGCACTCACACTGAACACTAGACTTGTGAACAGATTTTTTGTGAACAGATTGCATTTCATTGTACTTTTGGAGCGTTTCAAGTTACCCTTTATTCACATAATCATTATGATTCGGGGGCTTCTTTTCATTGTGCATAGGAAACTTGATCGCTTCTTCGAAATTTCCAGCGCATGGGACAGAATTTACCAAAAACTTAACGGAAAAAGAGGTTTCGCTAGTCAATATGTTTCATATTTTTATTTCTAACGACGTATGTTGGTTTCCGGAAATTTTAGAAGCAAAACAGAATAGAGGCTGTTATTTTCACTTCTAAGGACTTCAATACCTGCAGAAAATTGAGCCTATTAACTTTACGTTGATACGTCACTTACCTACACTTTTTTTACCACTTAAATTCCTAATTCGCCCACGTCAACCCAACTAATGCCTCGGCCTTGCCATTCTTCCTCAGGTTGTCATGGCGACGCTGGTCGTCGCGCCCCTGCTAATGGTGATGGGTAGGCCAGACAAGCTGCCTCTCCAGCAACATGCCTCTCAGCAGGCAGCCTACGCTTACGACATCCCCAGCAACCCCCTCCTCCTTCCTGGCGAACCTCTTTCGACCTACAAGTTTCCCGAAAAATTAGACTTCACCGACTGGAGACCCGTGATCTCTAAGCAACAGGCAGCCCCGCAGAGGGCCCTTTATGATGTGCCTTCCAGCGACTTCGGTGGGTCGAGCGGAAGCAACGAACTCACGCCTTCTTATCAAGTGCTCAAACCCACACCGAAGAACGAACAGAATTACGTAGTTCACACGCCAAAACCAAAGAAGACCACAGGAACTGTGTTCAGCTACAACAAAATTCCAGAAGATAGTTACATGAGGTTGCTCTCAACAATTCTGAACAGAAAAGTGAATGTGAACGACCGTAGGAAAGATTCCTACATTCCGCCTACAACGGGTAAGGTGGAGCAGAAGCCTTCCGGAATATATTCCGGTCCAAGTGGGCACGGAGGAGTTGGTGTTACGTCTCAACAATCATACAAGCAGCCAGAACTATCTTATGAAGAGCCCACGCAATCTTACGAGGAGCCCGTGCAATCGTATAGAGCACCACAACAATCGTACAAGCAACCAGAACTATCATATGAAGAACCAGAGCAATCTTACAAAGAGCCTGAACAATCATACGAGGCACCACAACAACCTTTCAAGAAGCCTGAGCAATCATACGGTGCACCACAACAATTTTATAAGGAACCAGAGCAGGAACAATCTTATAAACAGCTCGAACAAACATACGAAGAGCCTCAACCATCTTATAAAGAGCCTGAACAATTGTATAGAGAACAATCTTATAAGGAACCAGAACAGCAGCAATCTTATAAGCAGCCAGAACGAACATACGATGCGCCACAGCAATCATACAAGCAACCAGAGCAATCATACGAAGCACCGCAACAATCTTACAAGCAGCCAGAGCCTCAGCAATCTTATCAGCAACCAGAACCACAATACGAAGCACCACAGCAATTTTATAAGCAATCACAGCCTCAGCAATCTTATCAGCAGCCGGAACTACGGTATGAAGCACCGCAGCAATCTTATAAACAACTAGAGCCACAGCAATCTTACAAACAACCCGAGCAATCATACGCTGTACCTCAACAATCGTACAAGCAACCAGAGCCTCAGCAATCTTATCAGCAGCCAGAACCACTATACGAAGCACCGGAACCACCTTACAAGCAGCCAGAGCCTCAGCAATCTTATCAGCAACCAGAACAACGGTACGAAGCACCGGAGCAATCTTATAAACAACCAGAGCTTCAGCAATCTTACAAACAGCCTGTACAATCATACGGAGCTCCCCAGCAATCTTACGAACAGCCAGAACCTCAGCAGTCTTATCAACAACCAGAACCACTTTACGAAGCACCACAACAATCTTACAAGCAACCAGAGCCTCAGCAGTCTTATCAGCAACCAGATCAAACTTATGAAGCACCCCAACAATCGTATAAACAGCCTGAACCAACTTATAGTGCACCCCAACAGTCATTCAAACAACCGGAACCAACTTATGGAGCACCCCAGCAATCGTATGAACAGCCTGAACCAACTTATGAAGCACCCCAACAATCGTATAAACAGCCTGAACCAACTAATAGTGCACCCCAACAGTCATTCAAACAACCGGAACCAACTTATGGAGCACCCCAGCAATCGTATGAACAGCCTGAACCAACTTATGAAGCACCTCAACAATCGTATAAACAGCCTGAACCAACTTATAGTGCACCCCAACAGTCATTCAAACAACCGGAACCAATTTATGGAGCACCCCAACAATCGTATGAGAAGCCCGAAGCAACTTATGGGGCACCCCAACAGTCATTCAAACAGCCGGAACCAATTTATGGAGCATCCCAACAATCGTATGAAGAACCCGAACCAATTTATGAAGCACCTCAACAATCGTATGAACAGCCTGAACTAACCTACGGAGCACCCCAACAGTTATTCAAACAACCGGAACCAATTTACGGAGCACCCCAACAATCGTATGATAAGCCCGAACCAACTTATGGTGCACCCCAACAATCATTCAAACAACCGGAACCAGCTTATGAGGCATCTCAAGAATCGTATGAACAGCCTGAACCAACTTATAGTGCACCTAAACAGTCTTTCGAGCAGCCGGAACCAACTTATGCAGCTCCCCAACAATCATATGAACAGCCCGAACCAACATATAGAGCCCCTCAACAATCATTCAAACAACCTGAACCAACTTATGGAGCGCCACAACAGTTGCATGAACAGCCCGAACCAACGTATGGAGCCCCTCAACAGCCATTTAAACAACCGGAACCAACCTATGGAGCACCCCAACAATCATACAAAGAGCCAGAACCGACATACGGAGCACCGCAGCAATCCTACAAACAACCAGAGCCCACTTATCAGGCACCGCAGCAATCCTACAAACAACCAGAGCCCGCATATCAGGCACCGCAGCAATCCTACAAACAACCAGAGCCCGCTTATCAGGCCCCGCAGCAATCCTACAAACAACCAGAGCCCGCTTATCAGGCACCGCAGCAATCCTACAAACAACCAGAGCCCGCTTATCAGGCACCGCAGCAATCCTACAAACAACCAGGGCCCGCTTATCAGGCACCGCAGCAATCCTACAAACAACCAGAGCCCGCTTATCAGGCACCGCAGCAATCCTACAGACAACCAGAGCCCGCTTATCAGGCACCGCAGCAATCCTACAAACAACCAGAGCCCGCTTATCAGGCACCGCAGCAATCCTACAAACAACCAGAGCCCGCTTATCAGGCACCGCAG
>SDVV010034381.1:0-11180 GCA_016164225.1 Gammarus roeselii
AGTGATCTTCAACTTCATTTTAATTCTTCATGATCTTGATCTTGAATTGCAAAATCATAACAGTTGGTGATGTTGCCCATTTTCAACTGTATACAGTTGATCAACAACAAGTATTTGTTGAACCCTAATCGCGCTGTCTACCATCGAACACAACGTGCGTTGATGGCCATCATGGTCCTATCCACATGACGGCCACCTTATTCAGAACTTCAAGCTCTCTTTGTTTGCTCATTCAGCGTGACACGTTTCAGAATGAGTCATATTCATCTGTTCTGAAAGGAAAGCAAGATGTGTCCCTACCGTTCATACCCTTTCTCAATTACCCAGAAACAAGTTGTGATGAAGTCCTTCGGGTTAACTAGTATTTGCTGATATGATGGTCTCTGCTAGTCATTATACATATTTTCAAATTTACTGTTCACGCCTATATTGAAGAAATAACTATTTACCAATTTCTGAATAAATGAACCGTTTTTATATTTCAGAAGGCAAAACTTACACACATCAGAACCAAATGCACGAGAGTGTAAGAAATATAACAGAAAATAATTCATCTGTTGCGAGAACTATATTGTGCTCATTTGTTGCATTGAACTAGCAAGTCCTATAAGTAAACAAATTCATAACACAAAGCGTTGTACCCCGATTATCGTTTGTCATAAAATACACTACTCAATTAAGCTGTACACTGAATTTAGATGTGTATTAGAGAATTGTGACAGACACGAACGTACTCATTTGTTCCCTCGCACTACCAAGTTTTAAGTGGAACCAAATACATCACTCAAACAATTGTACTGTGAATTCAATGTGTATTTTAGAATTGAAAATACTTTGTAAAGGATACCACGTGGCATCTCGTGAATAAACGTTCTGTTTATTTATTTATTTTCATAGGACTACCAGCATGACGGCCATCTATTCCGGTCAGACGAGGACGAGTCATCATTGGTCATCAAGAGAATGACATCATGACGGCCTCCTGCTCCTGACAGAACGGGACGACTAAGTATTGGTTTTCCTGGGACTACCATCATGACGGCCTCCTGCTCCTTTCCAACAGGGACGGGTCATCACGGGTCTTCATGGGACTACCATCAAGACGGTCAGCAGCTCCTTTCTGACAGGGACGAGATATTTACCCGAATGAATTCCAGTTTGCATCTGTCGTCGTTTTAACAACGCTGAACGCGGACTGGAATCCAAGGAGTTCTGGCTGAACAGCTGTAACTCAAGTTATTGATGTGCTAAAAAATGCTATCAATATGACGGGTGAGACACCAAGCTGTACCGGAAAATAACCCCAGGCAGACAGAGAGGTGGAATTGGGATGAAATGATCAAATATGGTTGACATGGCAACTGAACTGAGTTGAAAATTGTCCCATGAGGTCGAAGTAGACTCAAAACGTGGCCACACACTTTCCCTTGGAGTCGAGAGGGGCTCTTAACGGCGCCAAATACTAATCTATGGACTCCACAGAGGCTTTCAAGACTCTCAAGTGAGAAACACATTGTCATGAGTTGATAAATAAAAATGTTCCAATTCATTTGATGAAAATTTTGAATAAGTCGACCGAAAGTTGAAAGGGAATTCGTCACAGCTCGTCTCTGGTGCGCGTCTGGTTCTGCACTTCATGCAGCAAAATATGATTCACCTAATGTGTCGTGGATACGTTAATAAGGTAGGACTATCATATGACAAACACATACAAAATCATGGGCTTGGTAAATCAGGATGTTCATACATATTGTACAAGTAGGCATTAGTCTTGTGAATGCGAAAAATAGAATGGAACGACATGAAGGATATTGAGAGGCACGCCGTTTCAGGACATGAGATCAGAGCAAATATAGAGCTGGGGAAGACATGAGGCTAGAACTATGAAATACCTTAGTAATACGTGAGGCTAGATCGGATACCTAGGTAATACATAAGGCTAGGATGATGATAGTGCTTGGTAAGACGAGAAACTTGAGCTATTGTTATAAAACTAGGTAAGATATTAGGCCAAAACTGTTATAAAGCCAGGTACGACAAGATGCTAGTGCGATAGTAGAGCAAAGTAAGACATGAGGGTAGAACGATAATAAAGCTTAGAATGACACCAGGCTGAAAGTATTATCACACAATTAGTTAAAACAGGAAGTGGCTATTGGTAAGCGAGGTATGTTATCAATTCGTATGCGGACGTAAATAATCAATTATATGATAATGGAATACAAGCATCCGCACGGATGCCATCCCATCAATAATATCAGTATCCGCTTTCATATCCGCATCAGTGAATGTCTAAAGTGAGACATCCGGTCCATCGCTACCGTAATGTGTTATCGGTGAACAAACTAAAGACCGACGACAGCTCGCGCAGAGTCGAACACGGCAGCTTCGGTCACCGCCTTAGGTGCTCTTACAGTGTGGGAGGAGCCTAATTTCAGAAAGGAGAAAAACTAGTCGAATAGGATTAGTCATTTTATTTTTCAAAAAGTAGAACACTCATCTCAATCAAGGAGTAGAGAACAACGAAGTTATAAATGTTAGCTAGCACACATTCAGTCCATGGTGGAGAACAGCCGTAACCATGCATGGTATTCAATCTAGTTACCCATAAAAAAAATAAAAAAAATACTATGATCTAAGTAGCAAAATTATTCACAAAATACGCAGTAACTTCTTTTATTTGAAGTGTATTCTTTTGTTCCATCACAATCATGGAAAACAAATTCTAAAAATGGAATAATCTCGGTTCAAATTCGAATGCAGATTGTTTTTATTTGATGGAGTTTCATAAAATAAGATCGGTTCCAGTTATACTGTTCTTCCTCGTTCTTGAATCATATTCGTAATACATATTTTGCAACTGTATCGCAGCATATCGTTTCCGGGCGGTTCCGACATGTTGACTAGCATTGCCGATTATTCTCCTCGAATGATTACGCATACCCCAACTTTTCTGACTCCTTACGACAATTTTTTAAAGATGACAAGCAGAATCTCTCAAATTCGAATAATCAATGTTCAATATGATACAGAATTACCTGAGTGGGAAAGCCATTTATTGAGTATATGGATAAGTTTTGTATAGAGTTTAAGATTGATGCAGCTGGATCCGGACATGTGCGAACCACTCTGCTTCATATCAAAAGCGTAGATAACATTGATGTCGAACGAAAATCTTAAACTAAAATATGATGTATATATAATATATTTAAAAAGCCATGTTATGTGGTGCAAAAATAACGGGTATAAAACTATCAAAAATATACGCTGCTTGTGACAACACGGCAATGGATACAATTGTAAAGATTTCAAATGCTGATGATGACTTCATCGGTACCGGCATCAGCAACGTTTGCGAATATGAGCGCACATAAATGTAAATGGGGTCAGCACAGGTGCCGCCGCTGGCATAAAATGCGAATACAAAGGTAAATATGAGTACATGGTGCCAGCGGTGGCACCGTAGGTGCATGTGGTGCCGGCATCTGTCCCGGCAATGCTGTGTCAACTCGAACGTCATGCCAGAAAATGTCATCGATGTTCTGAAGATGGGCTATGAATAGGTGTCCCTTCGCATTTTGTTCAGTCGACAGTGTGATTCCGTCGTGTGAGGATGGGTTAAGGCGTTATTTCAATAGTGATGGGAAATTGGCGTAGGTCGTTTTTGCAGAGAAGAAATGAAACTGGATAAATGTAAATCAACAAGTGATTTGTGGCATCATCTCAAACGAATTCATTGTCAGGTATATACAATTTATGTACTTGAAGATGATAATGATAGGTGTAAGTCTTCAAACGATGTAGTGATAGGAGATATTGAAGTGAACTAGGAAAAAAGTACCGCGAAACAAAGTGAGCGTCTGTATGAAATTGGAAACGATTATCAATTACTTAAAACATTCATACAATCGACGTATGAAAAATGACAGATCTTTGCTAAGTATTATGGGTAGAGTGAGTGTAATCACGAAATAAATAATAGGTGAAAGTGGTGTAGCTTAGTATTGACGTATGAAAAATTGGCGATACTTGCATAATCAAAATTCAAGTAGTGTTTTCAAATTATTGACAATAGGAAAGATATAGAGCCAAATAGAGAGATTCGTTACGTATTAAGCATGAATCATCATACAGAAGTGTGGAAATTTATATAATAATACGTAACTCTTAGTCAGGTTAGTCAGATTAGGCTGGTTCACAGCTCAATATTTCGACACGCAAACTTGCTACACATAATTTCAAAATAACTAACAAATCTTACCGACCCTAACCTAACCTAACTTAATGAAGTGTGTTCCTTATATGCGGGGCTGTTGTACGTGTTTCTAATCCGCGGGACAGTTGCACGTGTTCGTAACCCGCGGGGCAGGCAATTCTTAATACGTCAAAAACTGGAGAGGTGTCGGAAAATTGAGCCTCGAAGAATTGAGCTGGTAAGTAATACAGGCTAGGTTGACTAGATTTTAACCCGTATTCTGCAAAAAAGTTACAATATTGAGGAAGTCACTTATGTAAAGCAAATGTGTTTCTGGTTTTATACTGAAAACTAAACATAAGTCTATGGTCGACTAGAAATGAGCTAAACAAGGAAATGACAGGAATAAAATATGAAGAATGAGGGAAAGTCTGCAATGAGACGATATTATTGAGAAAATGTCAATAGGTCAGGTATGGAATAGATCTGTGTACAGAGAGTCAGTGGGGTATCCAACGAAAAAAAAATTATTTAGTTTCCATCAATGACAATGAGCTCAATGTAATATAAGAAAACACGTGTTAAAATGCGAATAGGTGCAGATTGATGGCATAAATAGAACAAGACCCTGAATTCCTTATAATAGGAAGGAAGCCAAATTGATCACTAAAACAAAGAAGTAATAGAAGGGCAATTAACCATCAAATGATGATCAAGTTGAAGATGATCAAACGAACCACACTATGTATAAAATGACAGTCAAATTTAACAGAAAACGAAGAAAACTGGTAAATCATTCGGGAAAACGTGAGATATGAGCTAAGACTGCTGTAGACAGGATTTGGGATAGTAAGTTCATTTACATATATACGAGAAAACCTTTAATAATATGGAAACAATAAATTTCATGGGAATTACAATAAACAAGATGAAGTTGTGTGCTCGAAAATCGTTCAATTAAACGCTGAGCAGGAATGTGAATAGAAAAAATGCGTCATATGTGAAAACAACATCGTTGTCCATTCAATAAATACATCTGAGTGAAAATTTATCGAATAGTATCCTATATGTTTAATTCGTCTGTTGCAGTGAACGTACTATTCAAACATCAGTATACAGTCCAAATGTATGCAGTGGACAGGTAATTAAACCATAGGCGATATCGAACAATATACGAACCTACTTTAGTAACACCTTATTCCTTCCATAGACATACCAAACCTACCCAATATCCTACGTAAAGGCTTGAAAATACTTGAAACCAATATACTCAAGTAACTCTTTTGAAAAAATGCAACAAAAATATGAAAAAATCAAATTATCTTTGTAATAACCCATAGTGGATGACCACTTTTGCCGAGAGTAAACTGAAATATGTCCATAATCCTATATAAGTGGAATTCACAGCCATTTGTGGCCCATGCTGGATTATTTACTGTCGTACTTTCAAAAATGGACGTTACAGCCCATCTTCAAATGACGACCGTTTCGTTTCCGTTTCGTTCAGGGTTTGTATGAGTTTTCGATTGATATTGTCTGAAGTTTTCATCAAAATATTCCTACTGCCTTTTGTTTTGGATTTGAAGCGCATTGAAAAACTATGTGGAAATAATTTTTCATGTGATTCCCATCGCATGATGACTCCTTTTATTCTTTCCAGACATAAAGCTGACAATTTCTTGTAACGCACTCATGAGATTATTTATTTTTGTGTTATTCTTCTTCCAATATCCTTCATCTCGTTCAATTATAATTATTCATTTGAAAAAACTAGCACCTACTTTTTACAATATGGTAGAGAATCCCTCTTCACCAGCTATTCTACTCATTAGGTTTAGCTTATAGAAGTATCAACAAGATATTTGTGAGTTAAATTTTGCGTCATGATGAATGAACCGGCCGATCACTAGCAACGGCCTGGAGTCTATTCATTTTGAACTATTGTTTCCCTAATTTAACTTACGCATCTGATGATTGAGCTGTTATTTATGATCGGTAGGATCCTGGCTGATTGTGGGAAGTGTTTCACTAAACTTCGGCTATAACGCCTTGTCAAGTTTTCCCTACGTATTCATGATTTCATAATCATATGTATTTCTGATTTCCCAGCCCTATAAATTCGTGATTTCCTAACCAATTGCTTACGCGATTTTCCAACCCCATGTCTTAGTGATACGTACCTCAAAATAAACGTTGTCTGTACGATCATAGAAGATAATATTGCAAATTATATTTTGCTCCGTGAAGTACGACACGGCAGCCCCAGAAAATGAACAGCAACGAATTTAGTTTGTTCGTTTGAGTTTACAATATAAATTGTACATTCGACATTTAGGTTAATGTGATATATTTAGAACTTGAACACCCTTGTTGGACAATGGAAATAAATAATTTAACAATTTTAATGATTAAAATAAAGTTCTATATTATACGGTCAGATTAAATAAAAATTGTAGGAGGCGACATATCAAATTTTATAGATTTTCTGACTTCCCAATTATGGCATTTCAAAACTTCTTGTACCTGATTTTCGAAAATAAACGTTTCATTCACTTCAATACTTCATCAAAGCTTGAAAATTATGTATTACATACAGTGATGACTTTAGTCTGTAGGTAGAGAGGCATGTATAGAATTTTCTCCATTATATGTGGATTTTTCAAAAGGCGCGAGTCACACCTTTTCAATCTTCGAATAATATAAGCACTCTGATAATTGCAGTGCTCTAAATACCTTACAAATTGGTGAACATCCTGTAATGGTTGCTTCGTATCTGAACGTAGAGACCCGACTTGAGGAACTTATTTTTTTTGTTTATTTTTGATTGGAGTGCGGAAAATAAAAAGTATGATTTTTGTATTGTGCAAGAGCTTTCAAATAATGTTTTGCATGCCATAAACTCATGATCACTGTTGGAATAATTCATATTTTCGTCCCAACATTACGACGGACGTACAGACGAATGGGCACATATGTAATATCAATTGGCTTACAGATGAAGTAATGATTGAGTGAGTTGTTTGAGTTTTGTGTAACATATGAAGGTTGGCTAATGTGAAGTCTTAAACGCACCATGTAGGAATCCGTGTCCGAAACTCTTCCAGGCTATACATGAGGCTCGTCAATCTGCATAGAACTGCCCCGGTAATGCTGTATGACTCTAAAGCAATACAATTTATCCCATCATCAGTATTTTCCTTCAACTTACATCAACTCGTCAATATGAATAATTTCATATGTATCATGAGTGTGATCTCTAAAATGATGTCCAAAATCATTCTAATTCTGCATGATCTTGATCTTGAATTGCAAGATCATAACAGTTGGTGATGTTGCCCATTTCCAACTGTATACAGTTCATCAACAAAAAGTATTTGGTGAGCCCTAATCGCGCTGTCTACCATCGGACACAACGTGCGTCGATGGTCATCATGGTTCTATCAACATGACAGCCGCCTTTTCAGCACTTTCAGCTCTCTTTGATAGCCCAGTCGTCGAGACATTTTTCGGAATGCGTCATATTCATATGTTCTGAAAGGAGCAAGATGTGTCTCTACCGTTCATACCCCGTCTCAATTACCCAGTTAGAAGTTGTGATGAAGTCCTTTTAAGATGGCAAAATTTAGATGGCAAAATTTAGACACATCAGGACCAAATGCACGAAAGTGTAATGAACATAACAAAAAATAACTCATCTGTTGCGAGAACTTGAATGTGCTAATTCGTTGCATTGAACTAGCAACTCCTGTAAGTAAACAAATACATAACGCAAAGCGTTGTACCCCGATTATTGTTTGTTATAAAATACATTACTCGATTAAGCTGCACACTGAATTTAGATGTGTATTATAGAATTGTGACAGACACGAACGTACTCATTTGTTCCCTCGCACTACCAAGTTTTAAGTGGAACCAAATACATCCCTCAAACAATTGTACTGTGAATTCAATGTGTATTTTAAAATTAAAAATACTTTGTAAAGAATACCACGTGGCATCTCGTGAATAAACGTTTATTTATTTATATATTTTCAAGGGACTACCAGCACGTCGGTCATCTTCTACGGTCAGACATGGACGAGTAATCATTGTTCATCAAGAGAATGCCATCATGACAGCCTCCTGCTCCTGCCAGAGAGGGACGACTAAGCATGGGTTATCATGGGACTACCATCATGACGGCCGCCTGCTCTTGTCAAACAGGGACGAGATATTTACCTGAATGAATCCCAGTTTTCATTTGTCGGTGCTTTACCAACGCTAAATGCGGGCTGGAGTTCAAGAGTCTCTGGCCGAACAGCTGTACCTCAAGTATTTATTGTGCTGAAAATTGCTATCAACTTGACGGGTGGGACACCAAGCTGTGCAGGAAATAGCCCCAGGCGGACAAAGACATTGAATTGGGATGAAATTATCAAATATTTTTGATATGGCAACTGAACTGAGCCGAAAATTGTTCCATGAGGTCGTATAAGACTCATAACGTGGCCACACACTTTTCCATGGAGTCGAGAAAAGCTCTAACCGGCGCCAAAGATACTTTTAAGACTCTCAATTGAGGAACGCATTGTCATGAATTGATAAATAAAAATGCTCCAATTAATTAGATGAACAATTTGAATTAGCCAACCGAAAGTTGAGAGGGAATTTGTCACAGCTCGTCTCTGGTGTGCGTCTGGTTCTGCACTTCATGCAGCAAAATATGATTCACATAATGTGTCGTGGATACTCGTATAAGGTAAAACTATTATAAGACAAACACACACAAAAAACATGAGTTTGGTAAATCACGATGTTCTTACATATTGCAAAAGTAGGCGATTGTCTTGTAAAAGTGGAATTTGGATTAAACGACAAGAAGGATATTGAAAAAAGAATAAAACTATAGTAAATGATGGCGCTTGGTAGGACATGAGTCCAGAGCAAATATAGAGCTGGGAAAGACATGAGGCTAGAGCTATAAAAAACCTTGGTAATACATGAGGCTAGAGCTATAAAACACCTTGGTAATACATGAGGCTAGAACGAAAACCTAGGTAATACATAAGGCTAGGATGATGATAGTGCTTGGTAAGACGAGAAGCTGAATCTATTGTTATAAAACTAGGTAAGATATTAGGCCAGAACTGTTATAAAGCCAGGTACGACATGACGCTAGTGCGATAGTAGAGCCAAAGTAAGACATGAGGATAGAACGATAATGAAGCTTAGAATGACACCAGGCTGAAAGTATTATCACACAACTAGTTAAAACAGGAAGTGGCTATTGGTAAGCGAGGTATGTTATCAATTCGTATGCGGACGTAAATAATCAATTATATGATAATGGAATACAAACATCCGCACGGATGCCATCCCATCAATAATATCAGTATCCGCTTTCATATCGGCATCAGTGAATGTCTAAAGTGAGACATCCTGTCCATCGCCACCGTATTTTGTATTCGGCAAACGAACTAAAGATAGACGACAGCTCGCGCAGAATCGAACACGGCAGCTTCAGTCACCGCCTCAGGCGCTATTGCAGTGTGGAAGGACCCCAATTTCAGAAAGGAGAAGAATCAGTCGAATAGGATTAGTCATCTTATATTTTTAAATGTAAAACACACATCTCAATTGCGGAGTAGCGAACAACGAAATTATAAATGTTAGCTAGCATACATTCAGTCCGTAGTAAAATACCACCTTGACCATGTATGGTATATATTCCAGTTACCCACGAAAAAAATTAGGCGAGTTACCATGATCTAAATAACAAAAATTATCCACAAAATACGCAGTAACTACTTCAGTCCGGAATTTTTTTTATTTCATCAAAATCCTGAAGAATAAACTACGAATAAGTAATAATCTCCATCCAATTCCGAATGCAAATTATTTTTATATGATGAAGTTTGAAAAATTTGGTCGGTTCCAGTTATGAGTCTCTTCGCTATGCCTAGCATTGAAATTTGCAATATATATTTTGCAGCTGCATCGCAGCTTATCGATTCCGGCCGGTTCCGACATGTTGCCCAATATTCCCGATTATTCTCCTCAAATGTTTACGCATACTTCAATATTTCTGATTCATTATGACACTCTATTGGAGATAAAAAGCAGAATCTCCCAAATTCGAATAATCAATGTTCGAAAAGATACAGGATTACCTGAGAGGGAAAGCCATTCATTAAGTATATGGATAAGTTTTGGAAAGAGTTTAAGATTGATGCAGCTGGATCCGGACATGTGTGAACCACTCTGTTTCATATCAAAAGCTTAGATAACATTGATGTCGAACGAAAATCTGACACTAAATTATGATGTATATATAATATATTTGAAAAGCCACGTTATGTGGTTGATGTGTTGCATAAAATAACGGGCACAAAACTATCAAAAATATACGCTGCTTGTGACAACACGGCAATGGATACAATTGTATAGATTTCAAATGCTTATGATGACTTCATCGGTACCGGCATCAGCAACGTTTACGTATATGAACGCATATAAATGTATATGGGGTCAGCACATGTTCCGCCGCTGGCATAAAATGCGAATACAAAGGTAAACATGAGTACATCGTGTCAGCGGTGGCACCGTAGGTGCATGTGGTGTCGGCATCTGTCCCGGCAATGCTGTGTCATCTCGAACGTCATGCCAGAAAATGTCATCGATGTTCTGAAGATGGGCTATGAATCGGTGTCCCTTCGCATTTTGTTCAGTCGACGGAGAGATTCCGTCGTGTGAGGATGGATTAAGGCGTTATTTCAATGGTGATGGGAAATTGGCGTAGGTCGTTTTTGCAGAAAAGAAATGAAACTGGATAAATGTAAATCAACAAGTGATTTGTGGCATCATCTCAAACGAATTCCTCGTCAGGTATATAAAATTTACGTACTTGAAGATGATAATGATAGGTGTAAGTCTTCAAACGATGTGGTGATAGGAGATATTGAAGTGAACTAGGAAAAAAGTACCGCGAAACAAAGTGAGCGTCTGT
>SDVV010034382.1:0-11180 GCA_016164225.1 Gammarus roeselii
CCAGCTTGCATTAGTCACCCCCTTGACATGCAGTGCTTACCGCCCTCCCCACCGCCCTTCCTACCCCTCCTCACACCTGGTTCATTAAGCTAGTGAATGGCTCGCGAGAGGCCGATTTGTTCTTGGAGGCACGGGCCGCCAGCTGGTAATTATTTATAATCCCAGAACTCAGTGCAGATAATAAAACAGGCGGCTCGAATCAGTGAGGCCCATTCGCTGGTTGGGCTTGAAGCGAGACAAATGTGAAGAGCTGCCTGTCGCCGTGAGATGGTTGCCAGAAAGATTGGCCGACTTTTAACACCGCATATTTACGACAAATGGTTAACAAGTTTGGAGCATGTGCTCTTACCTCCCGACGGTATTTATACACGAATTGGACATATGGTCACAATTCTCGTGAATTTGCATTGAAGTTTTTAACATCTCCGAGATTTTAGAGTAGTTACCAAATCAAGTGAACTGCTGTGCATGTTTCAATGGATAGCTAGAACCCCGCTCAGCGGTGAGGCTGTCACTAAGTCTCTTCAGGAGGACTGCGTGAGAATACACGAATAGTGACCGTATTGAGCAATAAACCAGAATGTCGATGTTTGTTTCACGTTCATGCTCTGTTAGTCCTCTCTCTGCCCTCATTATTTGTTTCACGTTCTCGCTCTGTTAGTCCTCTCTCTGCCCTCATTATTTGTTTCACGTTCTCGCTCTGTTAGTCCTCTCTCCGCCCTTATTATTTGTTTCACGTTCTCGCTCTGTTAGTCCTTTCTCTGCCCTTATTATTTGTTTTACATTCTCGCTCTGTTAGTCTCTCTCTGCCCTTATTATTTTTTTCACGTTCTCGCTCTGTTAGTCTTCTCTCTGCCTTAGTATTTGTTTCACGTTCTCGCTCTGTTAGTCCTCTCTCTCTGCCCTTATTAGTTATTTCACGTTTCCGCTTTGTTAGTCTTCTCTTTGCCCATATTATTTCTCTCACGATCTCGTTCTGTTAGTCCTCTCTCTGCCCTTATTATTTATTTCACGTTCTCGCTGTATTAGCCCTCTCGCTGCCTTATTATGTGTTTCACGTTCTCGCTCTGATAGTCCTCTCTCTTCCCTTATTATTTGTTCCACGTTCTTGCTCCGTTAGTCCTCTCTCCGCCCTTATTATTTGTTTCACGATTTTGCTCTGTTAGTCCTCTCTCTGCCCTTATTATTTATTTCACGTTCTCGCTCTGTTAGTCCTCTCTCTGCTCTTATTATTTGTTTCACGTTCTCGCTCTGTTAGTCCTCTCTCTGCCCATATTATTTGTTTCACGTTCTCGCTCTGTTAGTCATCGCTCTGCCCTTATTATTTGTTTCACGTTCTCGCTCTGTTAGCCCTCTCTCTGCCCTTATTATTTGTTTCACGTTCTCGCTCTGTTAGTCCTCTCTCTGCCCTTATTATTTCTTTCAGGTTCTCGCTATGTTAGTCCTCTCTCTGCACTTATTATTTTCTGCCAGGTTCTCGCTCTGTTAGTCCTCTCTCTGCCCTTATCTTGAATGATGCCGTACTGTTGGGGTACCCCAATTGACATGAAGAGTTTGAAATAGCATTAGAAGCTTAACTTTCCTCTGGAAGCTATCTAAGAACGCTACGATTGCATTCCCGAAGATCAGAATCATGAAATATGCATGAAGACAAAATAGTAAGTCATCAGTTCCTTTTATTGGAATGTTTTTTCGATTGCACGCAGGCCCCGCTGAAGTTTTGCTCCCGGCCTATTAAAGGGTCCGGTCTGAATTAAACCCTCGGCTATAGATCGTGTGGTATCTGATATTAAGTAAGTCAGCCAGGCCAAGAATGAATGGAAGTCGGCGGAAGTCGACAGACGTGCTGTCTGTAGCCGGCAAGTCGGCAGCAGGAAGTAAATAAGGTTGTTTGTCACAAAAATGCAACCACTTTATGCAGCACTAATTGCCCGGCTGATTTGGATGAGCGGCAGACGGTCGCTTTCCTAAAGCCATCTTCGAAGGATCATTTCCTGTCCCCACCCGGGAGCTAGAATGTAATTAGATAACTAATCAGATAATTCCCCTATATCGTGCATGTGTTAATAAAGATGTAGTATTTGATTGTAGTAATGCACGTATATATTGATGGGATAAAATTGTGGTAGTCATAAACGAGTGCTTACGGCTCGACTTCGTATGCATTACATCCTAATATAAGTCGGTGAGAGGTCGATCGAACTGTTTGGTTAAATTGGACATCAACTACAAAGCATCCGGTATCTAATGGCCTTGAGAGCACTTGCTGGTTGAAGCAAAGGCAGGGTAGTTCCGGAGAAATACCTTGTATATATAGAGGAGCCAAATAAGGCAGTTCAGTTCTGTGCCCTGAGGTCGTGACAGGAAGTGGGTCGTTATACTCCGTGTTGTCTTGGTTAAAGTTGAAGTGTTGTATGTAAAGTATCAACTTGCCCTGCCTAATAACTGTGCATCATCAATCATGATCCTAATTAATTGTTCAGCATAATTCAACGTAAAATTATACATGTATCGAAAATCATTTATTAAAGTAGTAAGCCCCTAATGCATAAGTAAATGTCCCTCCAAGCTATTTGATCGACCCCTCAGGTCTAAAATGGGAAGAACCTTCACGCGGTTTAGACCGTTAAGCTGAGTTCATGTATTGAACTCCGCGAACCAATACTCCTTTTGCCTGCGGAATAGATGAGTACTAGTAATATTTCATGTCGGGAGATAGAGGTGGTGATATTAACAATTCACGCATGGCCTAGTGGCAAATACATTTCATGTTGGGTGTGTGGGAATTGTCTGAACTGGTCGGCATTGATAAAAACGTACATTGCTTTTTTGTAATGTTCAAATCTCATTTGTATTTAGGTAGAAAACCCACACGTTGTCATGATTGGGTGTGTGACGCGGGTATATTTACGTGTTTGGGACTGTAATGTGAATTTTGCTGCTGCTGTGGGCTGTGCCGCCGCGTACAATAATGATGTGTTTTGGGAATGTATTGTAATTATGCTCGACCCGTGTCACGCATCTCTTTCACGTCCGTATCATATCAGTCGGTGCATTCAAGCGAGGCAGTAGAACACAGTATAATCTATTTCATCGTTGCGAGGTGCCTGCCTTGATCTTGAACCAGACTGATTTTCATTTGGCAGTCCACCATCAATTGAGGACTCGAACTAAGTAGATAATGTGTGTTTAGACCGCGTCGCGCTGTTTCGGTGCACGAGTCTGCCTGTGAGGTATCGTAGTAGTTGCGCTGTTCCGGTGCACGAGTGTGCCTGTGAGGCATCGTAGTAGTCGCGCTGATTCGGTGCACGAGTTTGCCTGTGACGCTTCGTAGTATTCGCGTTGTTGCAGTGCACGAGTCTGCCTGTGACGCTTCGTAGTAGTCGCGCTGGTTCGGTGCACGAGTCTGCCTGTGACGCTTCGTAGTAGTTGCGCTGTTTCGGTGCACGAGTCTGCCTGTGACGCTTCGTAGCAGTCGCGTTGTTTCGGTGCACGAGTCTGCCTGTGAGGCATCGTAGTAGTCGCGCTGTTTCGGTGCACGAGTCTGCCTGTGCCGCTTCTTAGTAGTCGCGCTGTTTCGGTGCACGAGTCTGCCTGTGAGGCTTCGTAGTAGTCGCGCTGTTTTGGTACACGAGTCTACCTGTGACACTTCGCAGCAGTCGCACTAGTTTGGTGAATGAGTCTGCCTGTGAGGTTTCGTAGTAGTCGCGCTGTTTTGGAGCACGAGTCTACAATGTGACGCTTCGCAGCAGTCGCACTGTTCCGGTGCACGAGTCTGCCTGTGAGGCTTCGTAGTAGTCGCGCTGTTTCGTGCACGTGTACGAGTCTGCTTGTGAGGCTTCGTAGTCTCGCGAGGCCATCGTTGTAGTGAGGAGCTCGATGAGGGCGCGTTATTTCCTGGTGAAGGTATGAGCTCTTTCGACTTGAATAAGCTTATTCCTTGATTTTGAGCTTGCTTCTGTGTCTTTCGTCCTCCTCTTCACGAGTTGGTAAGTTTGTGGGTCTCGATTTGTGCGAAGTTTGCTCTATTTCCATGATCTTTTTTTTTTTTTCAATCTCAACACACAAAATTTGTAATGTTGAATGTAATAGGGCAGAAAGTAATTTATTGTATGTTGAACATGTTCGTGAATATGAATGACATTGAACTCTCCTTATGAATAGAATACATGTTTGTGTCTGGGTAAGCACTGATATACAGAGATTGGTGAAGTTCTTGAACATACTTAGACGCATTTTTTCTAAGTCGTGTCTGCACTTATTTGTCAAAAAGTTATTGCAACAATCGTAGAAATGAAAAAAAAATAATGTTGACTTCAGTAACCGGATTACGATTTGAGAAAATTGCTCCTAAAGAATGACAGCGAGTGAAAGAAGGGAAACATCTCAAAATATCGTAGCAACCCAAACTGATATTACGAGTCAGGGACTCCAACTCTAAGCCTATAGTAGCGACCCAAACTAATATTACGAGCCAGGGACTCCAACTCGAAGCCTATAGTAGCGACCCAAACTAATATTACGAGCCAGGGACTCCAACTCGAAGCCTATAGTAGCGACCCAAACTAATATTACAAGCCAGGGACTCCAACTCAAAGCCTATAGTAGCGACCCGAACTAATATTACGAGCCAGGGACTCCAACTCTAAGCCTATAGTAGCGACCCAAACTAATATTACGAGCCAGGGACTCCAACTCGAAGCCTATAGTAGCGACCCAAACTAATATTACGAGCCAGGGACTCCAACTCGAAGCCTATACTAGCGACCCGAACTAATATTACGATCTCTATCTCGAGCTATCGTAGCAGCCCATGCTGATACTACGAGCCACTAACGCCATCTGGAACTGTCGTAGCAACCCAAAATAATATTACGAGCCAGGTACTCTATCTCGAGCTATCGTAACAGCCAAAATAATATTACGTTCGAATCAGTTACTCCAAATTAGAAGGTAGAGATCAAATATTCCGTGAATGTTTCAGTGGAACAAAAGCTAGCACTAGACAACAATCACAATACTGACGTTCAAGTAGTGAATATAGGTGAGACAGCAGAGTTAGGTTGGTTCAATCGCAATCTCCAACATCGCATGTACACAGAGAACAAACAGTCATAAGCCCCAAAAAACTATCGACCAAATTTAAGACAATAAAGTTGGTGCGTATGCTTTCGATGTGATCTCTGGTGTACAAAACGGACAACAGTCACTGTATGAACTTCCAACCATCAACAAAACATATGACAGCAGAGTTCGTTCAAGTGGCTTAAACGTGATCTGCAGTATCGACAATGAGCTGACGACAAAAGCAAGAAAACTTAGCAGCCTAAAGATAAAAATATTACAGCAGTGTTTTTGCAGTAGGTTCAGAGGCGATCTGCTTTATCAACAGGAACACAGACAATAAACATAGTGAAGAAGTTCAATCAACGATGAAAGATACGTCAACAAAATTATCCCGAATGTTTTCGACGCGGTCTGCACCATCAACACAAACACTATTTTTTGTTAGTGACAAAAATAAGAGCATCGACCTCTTGCGTCCCTCACTCGACGTCCCTCCTCCTCCAGCCCCGGATTGGTTCAAATGACTGGCAGGTCCTTCAGCTCAACAGCCCCCAGCTTCACTCTCGACTTTAAGATCATTTTTCTTGTCTCGTCAGGTCACGCCAACCCCGCCCTCCTAGGCTACCCCTCCACCCTTTCCCATCTCAAAACCTCCCCCTTCACCGTCGTCAATTCTTAATACCAATCTTGTCTTCTCTGGCAAAGAATACAGAAAGGTTTCTTGCTTGCTCTCCCGAAAACGGTTTGGTATATGCCATAGTTTCCACCTTTGGTAGTTGCACGTGTAATGTCTGATGTACAGTTGCGAATTATAATCCATCAGTGTCATATACAGGACACTGATAAAAGACGAGTTCAAAGAAATTCAAAGCTGAGTTGTATATGGAGTGATATTTATTCCCTGAAATCAAATCTTGATATGAGATTTCCCTGACCCTTTAGGATTCAAAAACTTTCATGTGCATTTTTGGAAAAGGGTAACTTCATCGTTAAAGACATTGCATATGAGATGATATGTTTGAAGGATATGACCGGAGGAACGTTGTGCGATAAGATAAATAGCGACTGTTTTAATTAGAACGGGGATGATGAGTAAGAAAAATGACATTGTAGACTCAAGTGTTCTGAGATGTTTCGGGCTCATGGGGGGGTGGATGATGGGTGATTTGTGATGAGAGTGAAGAAAGCAGAGGTGAGGGGCGTCTTCTTGAGGAAGATCGATCGTTGGGTGGATGGATGACGTGAAGCTGGCTATGGGGAGAAACATCAGTGTGGAGGTGGTGAGAAAGCGTGCAATGGGTAGTATTATGTGGAGTGATTGTGGATGGATGAGTTTTGACGCTGCCCAGATGCGCTTCTTCGTCTTTGACGTCTCTCCGAGAAACAGCATAGACGCGGGTGGTGGGTACGGCAATTATAACTCAGTAGGGGTAATACAGTTATGCATCAATAAAAAAATGATTGTGGTAGTATTTATTATTTGTATTACGCTGACCTTATTAGTTTTGAAAGGGGACAAATGCCTTTGTTGACGCCACAATCGTGCAAAGACCTCACCAAGGCAAATGACAGATCCGCTACAGCCGCAGGAGATGGTAACAACCTCAGTTGAAACCTCCAGCGGAAGACAGCCCAACAACGATGGACACAGCATGTCGGCAGGGCTTGTAGTGCAGCAAACGGAAGTGTTCCTGAGTGTGCCTTACAGCCGGTTCCAGGCCCTAAATAAATAAAAAGTTTAATCATACACAGATGGTACGTTCTTTGTTTGAACTAGTAAATTTATACGTAGTAAATCTAAAATAGGTTAAATAATAAGCTTAGAACTTGTAACTGAGTAGTTGGGGCTGTGTGCGAGCAGTAGGAAGCCATTTTACTATCCTAGCTGGACATACGAACACGACTATTGCCTAAACATGTCATGACAAGAGAGCTATCAGGGTAAGTTTTAATGTGCACAGTAAATATTCACTGTATCCTGTTGACATAAGGTGTTGCGATTTGACAAGGGGATCATTTATATGACAATTAGTTAGAGTGAGAATTGCTAATTCAGCAGTATAGCGCCCAATTTATTGGGTAGCAAAGAATGCGACGGTAAGAGTAGGTCTATGCGAGACAGAAAGTCATTGACAGAACAAAAAAACAGAGAAAGTATCATTAGCATAATATAAATTGAACTTAAAAAGTTTCTTCGTACACGAGTGGTGTGTTATTCTCGTGGAACATTGAGCTCCCTAACGTGTCTCGACGAAAGAGCTATCAAGGTTGGTTTGAGGTGCACAATAAGTATGCACTATATCCTAATGAGGTAAGCTGTTGCTATTTGACATTGTAATCTTGTGCATAGTGATTAGTATGAATTATATAATTCAGACCCACAGCCCAATTAATTGAATAGCAAAGAGTGCGACGGTATGAGTGGGTCTATGTGAGTTAGAGAACCACTGGCATAACAGACAAACAAAAAATAAATATATTTACATTTATATGCGTTCATAAACAAACTGGTGTGATGATTTTTGTGTCACGGTAACAGTGAGTACTTGCACACGTAGAAGCATATATATCTAGACTATGTATAAACAGTACATACATATGCACCAATACAGGTAGAATGCCTATTAAACAATAAAATAAATACAAATGCGCAATCAGTCTGGAGTACTTGTATTGAGAGTCGGGACCATCAGGTCGGATTAGATGACGATACAGAGTCCATCACTGCGTGTAGGCAGTTTTTATTCATATCATCCGCCAAGTACAAGTGTCATAGGGTTTTGGTGTGTGGATGGGCCTATATGAGTTGGGGAGCTCATATACATATGGAATGATTTTATTGTACCGCTATAAGCCTATACATAGATATACACACATTTAAGATTCATATGAGGATGGATATACAAATTTGAAGAACATTTGATGATGAGTGCGCATATCTAAAATACATATGATGATGGGTCAGGACCTCATGGCGTTCATCACATCGTGTAACCGAGGGAGTGAACTTGTGAGTGACCGGTAGCAAACATTTAAGTTTTAACTGAGCATGAGTATCACCTTTTCCGATATATGGCCAGAAAACGGAGAAATAGCCAAGTATATTTAAATTACAAAACAAATAGGCGGTCCATCCTGATGACACATAGCATTGCGATCAGACGTTAGTTTTTTAAGACGTAATTGGTTGATTATCTGCCTGATACGTTGGGAGGCAAAGGTTGTCTGGTTATGTGTGGGTGTGAGTTAGAGGGTTCTGCCATACATGCATGTGTGATCCGGGCAGGTCATATTTAAAGCGACGCTGTGCGAGGAGATCCCTGCCTTTATACGTGACGTTAAATTACACGCTTCGTGGAAATACGAAAGTAGTGATAATGAATCTCATTGTATCTATCGCTAACGAGGATGAAACAGAGTTTTGTTAACAGGGTGATAGTGTTGATGCTCTGAGTGAGCTGAAAAATACAGGTTTACGTTGCCAGTTCCATGTTAATCGTCATCAATCGTTTTACTCTGCCTGCCCCTGCCTGCGGGCAAGCAATAGAGTTTTACATTTCTGTGTGCTTGAAAGAAGATACGGTTGCGCAATTCCGAATGTCAGCTGGTAGCTTGTTGAAACTCTTTGGACCTGAAAGATACGGTTGCGCAATTCCGAATGTCAGCTGGTAGCTTGTTGAAACTCTTTGGACCTGAAAGATACGGTTGCGCAATTCCGAATGCCAGCTGGTAGCTTGTTGAAACTCTTTGGACCTGAAATCGTGAAAGCTTTGGCCCCAATCATTGTTCCTCTGAAGTCAGTGTCAAAATTATTTTCATTCCGTGTTAATCGTTGATGGGCCGCTTTTCGAGTTGTCAACACAACACCTTTTGAAAAGGAAAGCCTGTTCTGAATTTTAAAAACTCGTATTGCTTTGCTTAGCTCTAGTCGTTCCTTAATGTTCAGTTACCCGAGTTGTTTTAGAATTGGTGTCACGTGGTCGCTCTTTCTAAAGTTCCCATCGTGAGCTACTTTTGCGATGAAGTTTATGATTACGTTGAATGTCTCTGAGGAATGTTTTCATGCACTTTCCCCACATGGTAGGGCAGTAGTTTGAATGTGGAAAAATCAGAGCATTGATTACGAGAAATCTGAACTTGAAGTCGAGTTGTCTCTTCGTTCGACTGAGAAACATTAGTGTGACGTTCAGTTTGGAACAGAGGTTATCAACATGATGTCCATCGGTCATATTGGGATCAAGCCACAATCCCAAACTTTTGATTTCGTTGACAAGAGGGATTTTTGCGCCCATACAATCAACTTCAAAATTCTCGGGAACTCTCTGTGTATTTGCTTTGAGTCCCAGGATAATGCACTGTGTTTTACTTCTATTAACTTCAAGTCCATTTGAGGAATACCAGTCCTTTATGTGGGTCAGCACTGTTTCTGCATCCGTTTCAGCTTTTCTAATTCGTTTGCTGGTCTAACGAACAACAATTGAATATCGTCTGCGTATAATGTCATTCTGGCGTTGTCGATAGGGTTTCACAGTTTATGTCGTTGATAAACAAAAGGAAATGAACCGGTCCGAGAATCGATCCTAATGGAACGCCGAAATTTACCGGTCATGGAGAAAAGGTGACCTTTCCTTCTATCACGACAGACTTGGACCGATGCCTCAGATAGCATTCAAATCAGGGTGTTTGGATGTTCAGTTGTAGCAGGTTTTGTAGCAAAATGTCGTGATTTACACTGTCAAATAATTATTGAGATATCCAGTAACACGAGTAATGATAGACCGTTTTCGTCTATAGCTCCGTATACGAGTTCGGAGACTTTCAGTAGCGCGTCTTCAATAAAGGTCTTCCGTCTGTAGGCATACTGGCAGTCATTGATCTGGTTTGCCTCTTCTAGGTAGTCAAGGAGTTAACGAGCAATGATCTTTTCCAAGGTTTTTGAAGTTACAGGCAGGAGGCTTATGGGTCTGTGATTTGAAGGGTCGTTCGTTTACCTCCCCCTTTCTATGGATAGCATTGATTAGTGCTTGTTTCCAATTTTGAGGGAAGGTATCTGTTGCAATGGATGTGTTGTTGAGCAACTGGAGATAAGGAGAAATAATTTCTAACCCTTCCTTGAGATACAGTAATGCTATTCAGTCGTTCCCCCAGGAATTTGTATTTTTGAGCGCATAAATAGCCGTAACCATTTCCTCTCTGCTTACCGGGCCCGGTGTCCACATTTGGTTCTTCTTGGTGGATGAGTCGTTATGAGATGGAATTGTGAACCGAGTTGGCTTGTGCGTCATCGGGGTTTTGTGAACCACCGTGTAAGTTTTGTTTATTACCTCTTTGTATGTGTAGTTTCCAACGTTAGCGAAAAACTCATTGAATGATTTTGCTATTTCTATTGGGTTTTCATAATTTCAGGACTTTTTTGGTTTCATGTGGGGCACGATGTTTCCTAGGATGTTCCAAGTCTGTTTCGTTTTTTTTTTTTTTTTTTTTAATTCAGCAAGGTGCGCATCTCTCTTTGTCTTGCCTATTAGGTTTTTACGCGTTTCGTCATCGGTAGGCAAACCGCTCGCTAGACTTTTAAAACACGCGGTTCATCGGTCAAATCCGTGCGATTTGAGTCGGTGTTCTTTTCGTCAACATTTTTGTTGGCTAGACCTTTCAGAAACCTTTGAAAATATTTTGTTTTTTGTATTTCTGATTGAGTTCAGTAGTCATCCAGCTGACTGGAGGGCGTGTGAGTTTCTTTGCGAATATTGGTGCCACTGTGTCGAGGGCCGCTGAGAACGTGTCAATGAAAATGGTCGATTGAATATTCACATCGTCCGTATTACGCATGTCGTTGAGCAATGGTACTCTGTTTCACAACTCTTGCTTCAGTGAGTCTCGTGAGTAGTTTATTTTTGTTCTATACGTTCGAATAACTGGCTTCCGCTTTTCTTTACGTACATTGATCAGGCAGCCTATTTTTTTGTGGTTGGTAGGAGACTCACAGACGTTGGTTTTCAGGACAGACGATTGATTGTTCGTGATTATCAGATCAAGCAACGAGCTACTTTCTTTTGTGATTCTAGTTGGCTCCTCAATGAGCTGTTCTAGTTTTAGTCTTTTAATTATTGAGC
>SDVV010034383.1:0-11180 GCA_016164225.1 Gammarus roeselii
TGTGTGTGTGTGTGTGTGTGTGTGTATGTGTGGGTGTCTCAATAGCGTGTTCCTCTGCTTATCTATAGCAACGGTTCATCATCCGCTAATTTTGCTCCCCTGAACAATAAAAAAAACATGTATCGTAGAAGCATACAGCCTTGCATATTACATGTAAAAAGTAATGAATAAACGCAGACAATGTCACACGGAATAAACGGAAAGATGATTGAGCACTCTGATTTATAGGGAGAACAGGCACAAGAAAAGGTAAATAGTTGGGAAGATTCAGTTATTAGCTAAACAGAGATTTCTGTGTCCTGAAACAATTGAAGGAAGATGAAGAAACTTGAGAGCCATTACCGCTAAATATTTCTACCTTTTTTTCTGTTGGTCTCAGAGAGGGACCAATGCTAGAAGCGTTTGAGATCCGTGGAAGAAGGAGATGCAGAAACGTACGACACTTGCAACATATTACTTTTAGGTTTAAAGCATGCATTGTTGTTTTTCCCTAAATTGAAAATATTAACCCGCTAAACATACGAAACAGCGAGCGTTTCTTCTTGATAATTGATAGCTAACAATTTAAGCAAGCAAATATTATGCAGGAATAAAATATTATGTTGGCAGGCGGCGATGACAGCAATAATGCAAACATTCTCCTCAGGATGAACAGGCAAATTTAACTCTATTTAAGCATGCAGAGAGCCTGTTCTTGTTTGCAGCTACGCATTTAAAAATTCATGGTTCCAATATGGTCGGAATACGCACGGCACTAAACACGAAAAAATAGTACATGAGAGTCTCAGAAGGTGTCATCAATGACGTATCCAATATGTTTAACTTATAAATGACATTTCGAGGCGACACCTAACAACGTAAGCAGGTTGCAGAAAGTTTTGCATTGTCTACGCCAAACATGTTTAATGATTGTCTGTGTTACAAAAAGGCTTCAAATAATCAGTGCATTTTAGAAAACTATAAAAAAATTTGTCTCATATCGGGAAATGTGTCGCCATAAATGCTCAGTGATTGGATGGATGAATGCTGTGATTGGATGGAAGAATGCACAGTGATTGGATAGAAGATCAAACCTTTTTCATCACTCCCGAAGAATATGAACTGTGACAGATTTTGAATTCGCATAAATTACTACGATCAGTCACACGTAATGTGGCAATTTTTCCAAATTCAACAACCATCTTGGTGTATTTTAATGTCTCACAAGTTTGTCCGTTAGTAGGGTAGCTGCAGCACCAGCTACCCTACTAACCCGACAAAATTATATGTAGCTGGGATACATCATTTTATTGATTTGCCAGAAAGTTTCAGATACGATGCGGTATCATAAAGGTGATACCGTAGATAAGGGAGAGTATTACCAACATTATTATTTCATAACAAAGTAATGCACCTCACATTATCCACCAGCAAAAATCCTTCGCCCCCCCTTGTCTAGTCACTCTGCTCTCATTTCCTCCAATATATTAGGCTCTCATAAAATAGGGCATAAACCAGACCCTGAAAAAAGGCTTAAGATGACCTGCTGTAAGAAGAAAATATTCCTGTGCAATGTGTTTAGAAAATCTGCATACTGATGTCAATTTTTGATGCTAACGGAAATGAAAATATTTTCTGTCGGTAAGGGGTTGGAAAACGTATTTATTTGATTCTATTGAGTGTCCAAAAAGAGACGTTAGAAAACCCGGTTTGAAAACTGGTGTAACATTGCAACATGTATGTTTATATAAACGGCTTCACTGACGAGCCATTGAGGCAATACCTGTACGACAGCACCGTGTCTTTGATTGACAAACACTGGCAGAGACTCCAGTCATATCGGTTGAAGTTGCAATGAAAACTATTATATCCCAACGCCCAGTGAAGTCGTCATCTAATTATTTGCGAAAACTCGTAAACGGGTGTTTTCGGTTGTATCTATTGTCCGATGTCTGCCTAGACTACGACCACTATCTAATTCTGGTAACCTTAGTGCGCGCCCATCATCTAGTTCTATATGTGCCTCGTACACGAGTGACTTCATTTGTCCTCAGTGGCGCCCATCATCTAGTTCTATATGTGCCTCGTACACGAGTGACTTCATTTGTCCTCAGTGACGCCCATCATCTAGTTCTATATGTGCCTCGTACACGAGTGACTTCATTTGTCCTCAGTGGCGCCCATCATCTAGTTCTATATGTGCCTCGTACACGAGTGACTTCATTTGTCCTCAGTGGCGCCCAGCATCTAGTTCTGCAAGTGCATTGCACACGAGTGTCTTCGTGTATCCTTAGTGCGCTCCCATCATCTAGTTATAGCGGTACCTCCACGTGTGCTCATTGTCAGGGGATCTTGCTCGGTGGCCTCACCACGAGACCTGCACGGTCACCGGCTTTCAGTCAAACTGGGTGATGCTTACGATAAATAAATCTGGTCGACAAAGTTTTATTCATAAATCGTAACGACGACATTCAATCGGCAAAAGTTTTTTGCGGGATCGTGTACCACTGATATTTAGCTGATTGGCTTCGCACATCCACTTAGGATAGATGCTTATTTTCCATCGAGTCGTGTTAGAAAAACTCTTTAAAATATTACTCATCAAGTCATGTCAACATAGAGGAAAATTCAATAGGTCACAGTGAACCAACAAATAGTCGTTTTGTGAACATTTTCATTTCCACCGTCTAGCAGTAAGTTTTTAATTGCTCAAACTAACACATGTACTTTAACGATAGAATGAGCTACACGAAATTGTTGCAACAGAGAAAGTTTCTCAACAATTACTACACACATACACATAGACATACGTCCATTTCCCTCTAGTTAGGAGGGTGGTGAAGTTAGGCTGACATAGAGGAAGGAGGCGCCCAATCTCCCCGCCACAAGACCGCTGTGTCCATGCCAAGGCTCGAACTCGCGACATGCAGCACCACAGGATGACACTACAGTCGGACGCGTTAACCACTCGGCCACGGCGGCCCATTACTACTACATGACAACAACAATTACTAACATTTCATCTTCAGATTTTTCGTAGAAGCAAGCTACTCTCCCTGTCAGTTCTAGTGATTTGGGTATCCGCAAGGTGCAGGATATCGCCCAGCCCAGCTTCATCTCATCTCTGTACTCTGTCGGTCCCTTAGCCGAAGCCGTTCTGTCAAACGTTAACGTTTTGGCGCAAACTAACGAACTTCCAGAAGCAGTGCTGGCACGGAAGGCTGAGCATGGTGAAGATGCGATTGCACCAGAAGGGGACTGCTGCACCATCCAGAAGTCATGGGACGGAGAAGGAGTAACTGTAACTTTGGACGGTCAGTTACTTGAGGCAGAAGATCCTAAAACTAAGACTTGTCTTCTAGCTGCTTCTTGTCACGATAGCGTTTCTTGGCTGGAAGGAATCCCAACCGCCCCTCTTGGTACTTTGTTGGACCCTGACTCGCTTCGAACTGCTATTGCGCTCAGAGTGGGTGCATCAGTGTGTTATCCGCAGCTCTGCCGCCGCGGTCATCGTATGAATGAGTCAGGCACTCACGCGCTCTCGTGCCTTCATAGCGGAGGCCGTCATTTGGCTCTGAATGACGTTATTGAACGAGCGCTACGCAAAGTCAGCCTCGGTACGATCCGGGAGCCTGGTTTCGATCGAGGCGATGTTACGCGACCTACGGTGTTACAGTCTTCCCGTTTTCTAGAGGAAAATACCTTTTTTGGGATTGCACCTGCATGGACACCTTTGCGACGAGTCACTTGCCAGGCACTTCCTTAGAGGCTGGCAGGGCGGTCAACGCAACAAAGAACAAAAAAAATAATAGGTATCAATCTCTTTGAGACCACTACCTTTTCGAGCCCTTGGCTATTGAGACAATCAGCGTTATCGGAAAGTCCAGCAGCCTTCTGATCCACGACATCGGCCAGCGGTTATCTGCTGCCTCCGAGGACCCTCGCGAAATGTTCTCGCTGAAGCAGAGGCTGGGACTGACTGTGCAACGTGACAACGCTTTAATGGTACTATTAGCTTGCAGGCCTATCAACTCGGGGAGTTATTGATTGAATCTATGTTAAGGTAGAGGGGGAAGGCCGTTACTCCAGCAGGACTGGATGCGGTAGTAGTATGGTTGGATGCCACAACTTCTGGCGAGTGTTGGGGTCAGGGGTATCCCTATCTTTGGGTGCCTTAGGAAATAAACGGTGGAAGCATCTTCCCGGGGACTTCTAGCCCCATAAAAACAAAAAAAAAGCAGTGTACATATTGTGAACATCGCCACTCTTTAGAACGAGACTAGGGACCAATAACGCGAGTAACTGACAAATAACGCGAGTAACAAAATTAACTTGAAAGCCAAACAAGCATTATCGTTTCCTATAGTTTATTTTGTAAAGGAATGGATAATATAATACGATAATTCGATGGTAAATCACTACTTCCACTTTTAAAGAAATGTACTACTCAAACAGTTTTCAGACAATTGGGAGTGACCCCAATAAAAAGACAGATTGATGAGCTCAGTATTGTAAAGGCCATGTGCTTAAACATGGAACGGGGATTGGAATTAACTGTTACAAATTTACATTTATTGCGTTCAAGACATTATAACAGTTTGAACACATAAAAAGTCCCGTGCTGCAATCAGTACAAAAGCTTAATTATTTAATTTTCACTTACGTGCTTCAGAACGCACTCAAGTGCGTCGAAGATAGAGGCGGGCAACACAGAGTGAGGCATCACAGAGTAAGGCAACACAAAGTGAGGCAGCACAGAGCGAGGTAACACAGAGTGAGCGAACCCAGAGCGAAGCCACATAGAGCAAGGCAACGCAGAGTAAGGTAACACAGAGGAAGGCAAAGCAGAGCATGGCAACACGGCGTGGTAACATAGAGTGAGACAATACAGATTGAGGCAACACGGAGCGAGGCAACATAGAGTGAGGCAACATAGAGTGAGGCAACACAGAGCGAGGCAACACATAGCAAGGCAGCCCAGAGCGAGGCAACACAGAGAGAGGCAATACAGAGCGAGGCAACACAGTGTGAGGCAACACAGATCGAGGCAACACAGAGAGAGGTAAAACAATGCATGTCAACACAGAGCAAGGCAACACAGAGTGAGGCAACACAGAACGAGGTAACACAGAGCGAGGCAACACAGAGCGAGGCAACACAGAGCGCAGAAGCACAGAACGCTGCAACAAAGAGCGAGGTAACACAGTGCGTGGCAACACAGAGCGAGGCAACACAGAGTGAGGCAACACAGAGTGAGGCAACACAGAGTGAGGCAACACAGAGTGAGGCAACACAGAGCGAGGCCACTCAGAGCGATGGAACACAGAGCGAGGTAACACAGAAAGCGACGACACAGTGTGAGGCAACACAGAGTGAGGCAACACAGGTCGAGGTAACACAGAGCGGGGAAACACAGCGAGGTAACACAGTGTGAAGCAACACAGAGCGAGGCAACACAGAGTAAGGCAACACATAGGGAGGCAAAACAGAGCAAGGTGACACAGAGCGAGGCAACACTGAGCGAGGCAACACATTTCTATCCTCGCGGAACTTGTATAGGGAAGTGGAAAAATGTATCTAGTTCCTTTAATTTGTCCGCTGCCGATGATGGTCGAGGCAATTGGAGAATCTGCTGCCAGGCGTCACTTGGAGCCTGGGAACATGTGTAGATTTCGGAAGCTCCCAGCCGCTCGCTTGATGAAGGTGGTATTCAATAGACTAATGGATTGTTCCTTCTGATTCAAATTTGAACTGATTCGTGTCTTAGAACAAATGATAACGAATTGACACCGCAACCGTTGGGAATAACGTACATAATGATGTTGACCAATTCTGTAATAGACGGAAATAAGGTGTAAGATGATGTTGATCAATTCATTGACAGACAAAAAAAACGCACAAGATGATTTGATCAATGTAGTAACGGGCGGGATTAACGTACAAGATGATGCTGTTCAATATAGTAACATGCGGGAATAACGTACAAGTTGATGTTGATCAATATAACAACAGGCGGGAATGACTTACACGTTGATGTTGATCAATATAATAACAGGCGGGAATGACTTACACGTTGATGTTGATCAATATAACAACAGGCGGGAATAACTTACACGTTGATGTTGATCAATATAACAACAGGAGGGAATAACTTACACGTTGATGTTGATCAATATAATAACAGGCGGGAATAACTTACACGTTGATGTTGATCAATATAACAACAGGAGGGAATAACTTACACGTTGATGTTGATCAATATGGTAGCTGGAGGGTTGTTTGTGTTGCAGAGCTCGTGACCGAGACTCCTCAATGAACCGCAATGCGATCCAAAACAGTCTAGGTAGGCAGTACTCGAACTAGCTAAGCAGTAAGCAGTACATTAAATAGGCAGTACATAATCAGTCTAGATATGGCAGCACTCGAACTATCAGTAGGTAGTACAGCACATAGGCAGTTCTCGAACTAGCTAAGCTGTAGGCAGTAAATTAAATAGGCAGTACATAATCAGTCTAGATAGGCAGCACTTGAACTAGGCAGTAGGCAGTACAGAAAATAGGCAGTACATAATCAGTTTAGGTTAGCAGCACTCGAACTCTCTGGGGATAAATGTTGTAAACACGACGGTTTGTGCATACGTATATTTTGGGAAGAAAACAGTCAGGGCTCGGTAAAATGTTTCCTTCAAACCACCGCTAGTATGTCCATTATCACTTGATCGCGTAGATATGATTATATTCAGTGGTAGAAAAAGTGCGTCCACTCTGTTTCAAAACAAAATTCCTGCTAGTGTTCTGCTTCCGTCTCATTTCCATCTGGAACGGAACAGTGCGTTATTCCGCTATTAATGTTAAATGAGTGACGAAGTAAAATTGCTTTTCGCCAATTCGAAAATTGCAATATTCCGTTCATTTACGTTATAACAATCAAAACGCAAACTTCAGAATATGATTTCTGGAAACTTATATTTCTCCAGGAAAAATGTCCTATATCATAATCGTCCAATCATTTATATTCTGTTTGTAATTACTTGCATGGAATTACGGCACTCAGAAAGAAAACCAAGTTTATGTGAGGCCATTTAAAACTCGCACTTGCCTTGAGACTTGGGACAAGATGGATGTGTCCCTTTTCATTTCCGAGCCAACCTTCTCTCCAATATTTGCCAGTCCTGGCACCGAGGTATAAGGATCGACTGTTGCTGCGTGTGCCCCGACGTGCAACATTGTTGTGACCCGATCCATGCAAACGTCTTTGGAGACAGATTTTCGGAGTAGGGTGGATGGGGCAGAAGGCCACAACATGAAGATGTGCTTCGCTCATAGTTGCGTTCAGTTTGGAAGAAGCTGCGGAAAATCTAACTTGGAGTTGAAGCTTGTGCCTGCTCTACTGCTACGTGAATGCCCTGCTTAAATGAGGGGATTCGTCGTGTAGTGAACAAAGAGCAGGGACTAACAAAAAGAGAAGAGCAAATAAATAAAAATATGTTCAGTCGAACAATTATAATTATAAACGTTAATGATGTCATTGCACACATATTCATAGCAAAAAAAGACTAAAAAGGGAAGGTATATGTAGATGAAATACAGTATCTTTCATTAGTATTCTAAATTTAGGCTCGATGTAATTTCCAATTCTTTATGTTAGTAATTTGTTAGACCCAACGTTTGATTGGTCAGCATGACCAAATTCACGCACGAAGGGAATGATGCCCATTTGCATTGTCTAGCTTTTGTTCGGGATCCGATATTAGACAGAAATGATGCGAACTGGATAGCACGTCCTAATCATTTAGTAGGAGAATCACTAATATAGTTTAGTTTAATCATTTTATTTATTGTTACAATGGAATTGTGACATTATATTATTATTGAGTCTTCATGAATTACTTTATCCAGAACTTTTCAGATGAATCAATGTAATTTAATAGTTTCCCGGGAAACAAAATAGTTAATTGACTGTGCGTGATGGAAAGCATGTCGCGTGAGAAAATGCAATTCATACACTGGAACCTCAACTTGTATCAAATTTTGACTCCCTATTGGGCTCGAGATGAGAAGCTTGCCGTAATAGCGGTAGATTTCTGAAGTTCATCAATCTTTAGAGTGAATGAGAATCAACGATGGGAAATGTCCTTAAGCTGAACCTGTTACCCGTGCATTTTTCCTGCTAATGAATTAGCAGACGAAACAATTAACTGGCCAACTATTTGATCACTTCGCTAACAACTATTTCGGAAACTATTGCAACACAGTTCTGACATGCAGTCGAGTGCTTGTACCAAACCGACCTGCATAGCTTGCTGGATTGTGGACTAAGCTTGTATAACAAATAATAGTATGTAATTAGAGCGCCCTCTGCTCTAAGAACGAGGAACCGTGACCCAGAATTCACGAAACATAGATATCCCCCCAACACCCATCAGTCAGCAGCTTCTTGCTTGCTTTTTAGTCCTATCGCCTCATACTTCAGATCTCAGTGACACGAACGGAATGGCGCCCATCTTTACTTCCTCTGAGGCTGCGTCTGCAGGAGATAACAGAATACAGAACAGCTGCTCGGAGCTGACCCGAGATAAGCTATCAGTAGAGGATTCCCGCTTCGATGTGATAGAGGAGGCATTGAAGCCTTATCAGTGGCAATAGTTACAATTGTTGGGTCCAGTCGTAAGATGAGGCAATCTGGAATAGAAATATGCAAACCATCCAAGTTTTTGTAAATCTAGCAAGCTTATAAAAGTTTGGAATATTTGGGATACTAAATTTTTATTAACACGTGCAAAAAATAGACACAACGTATATGCTTCTGAATTTGTGTCTAAAAGATTTTTCAGATTAAGCTTAGATACAAACCGTAACATTTATCAAGCGCTGCGTTGATTATAAAAATTACTTGTTCAAGTAAACACAAACTGAGTTTTGCTAAAATGGTCGTCATGTACCATTCCACGATAGAATACCGTCTAGAAATGTATTCGCTCTCAACGTAGGGACCGTAATTTCCTTAGTCAACAACAGTATGAGATATTTTAATTGGAGTATAACATTATATCACTGACAATTGAGGATGGGTCGCCCTCTGCAGATATTTAAAATAAAGGAAATCATTTTCCACCCACTTCAAAAGTCGTTGAATTCTTCAATAGATAAACCGTTGATTTATGTGTCTCTCGTATTGAAAACTGCTGACTAAGTACAGATATGATCAAATAATTTAAGTCTCATAGCAACACATAAATCTTATGACTGGATCCTCAATCTTGTTCAAGCAATGTAATAAAACTTTGAATTATAATTTGTAGTTATTCTGCAATAAATGTCATTGGTACTTATTCTATATTAAACATAATTGGGAGCTATTTTATATGAAATAGTATTGTTTTTTATTATAAATTTTACCGTCGCAGCTCTTTTCCAATGCCACAGGTGAAGATATCTGACTGTCAAAAACACAGCACATTTTGCTGCATCTTCATTTGATTGACTTCAAAGTTAATGATTCTCAAATATAAACGGGCAGCGAACCTGGTCACAAATTAAATAGATCACAACAAATAGCAAGAAAGCTTCCCGAGAATTTTGAAGGAATATGATGGAAGAAATAATTAAGTGCAAACATTTAATACGCAGTGTGTATTGTATTTTTACACAGTGTGTTGCTGAGTCAACTCTTTCTTTATGAAACCCGATAAAGGGACTGGTGTAGGGGATATTGATAAATAGGATTACATCAGAGAAATGAAACAAAAAAATTAAGTGACTTCACCAAATTTGGTAAACTGGACCTTGACGTTTAGCAACACCTCTTGAAATTGGAAGACAAGTTGAACAGGGTGCTGCGCAAACAGAAACATAAAATCGGCCAGTCAACGGGCAGTCAGCTGTTCGCCACTGGATCATCAGCTGAAATAATCTACGGACTTGGCAAGGTTCACATGACAGGGAAACCAATGCGGACCATTATCTCATCGCGGAAGACGTTTCATTAAACTTTGGCTGGATTTCTCGTCCCCATCATCTCTGGCACGGGAAAAAAATCAATTCACTATCGGAAATGCCTTTAGTTTTGTTGAACAACTAAGATCGATCAACAAAACTAAAGGCATTTCCGATAGTGAATTGATTTTTTTCCCGTGCCAGAGATGATGGGGACGAGAAATCCAGCCAAAGTTTAATGAAACGTCTTCCGCGATGAGATAATGGTCCGCATTGGTTTCCCTGTCATGTGAACCTTGCCAAGTCCGTAGATTATTTCAGCTGATGATCCAGTGGCGAACAGCTGACTGCCCGTTGACTGGCCGATTTTATGTTTCTGTTTGCGCAGCACCCTGTTCAACTTGTCTTCCAATTTCAAGAGGTGTTGCTAAACGTCAAGGTCCAGTTTACCAAATTTGGTGAAGTCACTTAATTTTTTTGTTTCATTTCTCTGATGTAATCCTATTTATCAATATCCCCTACATGGCCAATATCCCCGACATGGCCAGCCTAGATGTCAAATCACTGTTTACCAACATCCCTTGCGCGAGACGGTGGATATCATCTGCAACAAAATTTTCGAGAATCTATTGGAAGTACCACTTTTCGATCGAGTGAAATCGAGAACTATTCTGAATTTATCGTCAATAAAATCCGAATTTCTGTTCGGCTCTCAGGGGCATCAGCGAGTGGATGGAGGGGCGATGGGCCTTCTTCTTATTCCAAGTCTAGTAAATGCTTCTACGAGTCGCAACCTGCTCCGAGACTGTCCCTTGGACTTCAGGCCCTTGTATTACCGACGCTATGACGACGACACTTTTGTTTCAACTAAACGATTGTTCTTCTATTGAGTCCAACACTATAAGAATCTCTTTCCGAGCATTCAGACCAATTTCAAAACCAAACCAATCATCAATTCGTTATACGTAAAGGAACATGACCATCCAAAACACACATGAGACTTTTTTTATCATTGAAAACGCACAAGACCCGTTCACACTATGACTAACTGAGGCTATACAAATTGAACAGAAGAACCCATCACAGAAGAAAAATACCAGGCCTATTCCTTTGTACACTATGTAACTTTTGTTGTTGAAATAGAATTTTCAGTTCTTGTATCCAATTCACTCTCATCTCACGAACTATATAACTCGAACGTTCCACCTGTTTATTTATATATAAAAATATATATATTTATTTATATATATATATATATATATATAT